>JBBPBX010039928.1:12818-25136 GCA_038048925.1 Garcialebias charrua | reverse complement strand
TATATCAGGATATCACATCCAGAAAAGGTGTTTTGAATAATTCTCAGCTATCCCATCAAACTTTAGCTCAGTATCTGTAAAACTAATGTGCATATTTGTTTGGTGTTTCCTCCCTTCGGATGGAGGGCGCAACGTTTCAGCACAAAAAAGAAACCGCCCAGATGACTGAACATTCTTGGATTTTATACCTGATTATTAAGCATGGACTTTGGTGATGGGCGTATAGTCCTTGCTGTGTTTAGTGTCTATTGTCTGTGAAGGCCATCTTGAACTGCTCTGACTCCAAGTAGTTGTTTATAGACATAAAACAAATTATTTATTTCCAGTGATCCCCGTGTGACTTGAAAAGGAAGAAGCGGGTAAAGAAAATGGCTGGATGGTTGGATGGATGGATGAATGGATGGATGGATGGATGGATTGTTTGTGAGATATTTTGTTAACAGACAAATAAGGTTGACTTTAATATTTATTGCTAAAGTTTTGTTTAAATACTTTGTATTTTATTAAGTTGCTCCAAAAAATATGCCGGGGATGACTCTCAACAACAGCCTTACCAAATACTTGCCTAATATCAATAAAACCAACTGAATTATATACATTTTATGTTTCTTATGTCATTTGGCTCTGGCGGCAATTGTAAAGGGATTTGACTTAATAAATTATTCAGTTGTAGAGGTACTTTTATTACTTGTTTCCTGAAAGTTTTATTATATATGGCACAGTAATTTATGACATGTTGCTAACAGACAATGTTGACCCTAAAAAGGTTTGTGGCAAAATTTTTAACAAAAGTTTGTTAGTGCTTAAAACATTTTTAGAGATCAATCTTAGCTAAAACCACACCAAAGCTTAGGTCAATATCTGTAAATTGTCTGAGTTATATCCATTTGTGTGTTTTTAAGATGAACTGGCTGTGGCAACCAAACTGAAATGGACTGACTCCAGTAGTAAATGAGTTGAAGATGGACATCCAGTTATTACTTTAACATGTTTAAATACAATCCTTATGTTTGTTTACATGATATTTGATAGAGTTTTTAACATTTATCATATAAAACTTAATTTATTAATGTGCTCTTTTTTTGTTTTTTCCTTTTATAGATGGCCTCCCTTCTCACCTTACAGCCATCCTCTCACACCAATATGATTTTTTTTAATAGAGAGAAAGGAAAGAAAAGATAGAAAGTAAGACAACAAAACACAACAATTATCCACAAAAAAAGCACAAGGCAAACACATCCAACCTCCGTCTGCAATCCTGCAAAGCACATGACAGAACACAGCAACGAAACATACATGCATGAAGACTAATAATATTCATGACCTTGCAATAGATTTCCATAAATAAACATACCCATACCTACAAATATATATATACAGTAGTATACATACATATGACATTCATATCACATATCCATCTACATATCTGCATATGATATTTACATATACATCCCTGCATCCATTTGTGTGTGGTTGTGAGCATGCATAAGTGAATAAGGTTCCTCGAATAGAACATTCAGTAGCGACCGTGAAGCATCAGAGATCCGTCCCCCAAAGGCCCAAGGCAGACGAAGGGGCGATCAAAGCCCAAGACCCCAAGAAGGACCCCGAGCCCAGAGTCCCCAGGGCCACCCGAACAGGACGAGCCACTCACCCACTCCCCAGATTTGATTACAGATAATGTTCTGACATCACGTTCTGGTTTGTTTTTGATATTACGTTCTTGTTTGTTCATGTGCTATCTGAATCTCACCTTGTCCTACTTTTGAGAGAATAAAATCCCAGCACGCGCTGACCAATTTGGACTTGCTTCAAACACGTTTGAGCCTGGCTCCAAGAGAGTTTGAAGTGATATCCCCTTTGCAAAGTGCGACTATTTTATAATCATTTCTTGTTTCTTTGTGTGGTTCTTGTTCTAGGTGAAGGTGTTTAAATGAAGGTGTTTAAAAATCCCTATCATATTTTTCTAACAGACAGACATATGCACACACAGACATAAACAGGTCAAATCAGTATCACCCACCTTTCAGTGGCAGGTGATAACAGCAATTGAAGGGAAACCAGAATGCAATATCACTCCACAGATTCTGTAGATAACTAAAATTAAAATCTATTAAAGTTTCCCTAAAATCATATTCAAGTTCAGTGAATAAAGACTGTTTATTCCTCCTTGACATGATCGGATAACATGAAGATAAAATAATGTAAAACCAGGTATTTAAAACTGATTTATTGTCGGTCCTATTTGATCTCCATCAGCCTCCATGTCATTATGATGTCTGTAATGTTTTTTAGCTGTACACATGGCTCTGTATCGAGTGGAGATTTGTAATGTAGGAAATGACGGATTGCTCATTTTTATTCAGACCCTTACAGAACACAGTTTGCAGCAGAATTTCTTGCATTTCTGCTTCATTAAGTCATAAATGAGGACACAGCTCTTTCAGACCTTTCTGCTTCATGTGAATGAGATAAAGAGTTCAGGTTTTGGTATGTTTTGATCATGTTGTAGAGATAAACACAAAATGACTGTAATTCAGTACTTAGGTGTGTTTTTAGCTGAGACTCATGTACAACATAAACTCAAAGCCCTAAGTGAACATTGCAAATAATTGAAATCAACTCCATTTTTAAACTAAATGTCAGTTAAACCACTGGATGAACTTTATTGAATCTTTCAGGAAGTAATCATTGGACGTACATCTACTGCTGAATGACTTCTGCAGTAAACCCATCGTACAGTCGACTTTTGGAAACACAAAGATGGCCATAACTGTCGATCTTACAAAGAGCAAACAGAGCAAAGAAATTTATTTTGTAGAAGCTGAAAATCATTCATAACATATCCACTTGCTGCAACATCTTTGTATGAAATGATGGCATTACTGTAGTATTAACACTGTCTGTTAGCAAAATATCTCATGACTTACAGGATGTATATTATTTAAACATTCAAAAGTATTCAATGGATGTCAGTTTACAACTGATTACAGTTTGGAGTCAACCAAATTCAAGATGGCTTGTTGATCTTAGTAAATATATTCCGTATTTGCCGCCGTACATGTGGCACCATCATATAAGTCGCATCAGTCCAAATACTGTATCTCTAAAATAAAGTGGATAAAACATAAATATGTTGCTTCGCCATACAAGTTGTATCTATTATGCATAATCGCTGACAACCCGAAAACATGGGCCGATGACATGCCAAAAATCGATTGGCTGCAAAACGGCGACCTTAGGAGCATGAACAGGAGGACTTTAAAAATAATTTAACAAGATTAACGCTTCAAAACAATTATTTGTTTGCTTGAAATTATACCAAAGTTGTGTCTTAGTTTAACTTTTCCTTAATAAATATACTTTAATGGTCAAATCAGCTTCATTTCAAAAATTGATTTGCAGAAGTGGGAGTGCGCAGAGGGAGGACTTGCTATGCATTTCTTCAAAATTTAACAAGAAAACCACCTAAAACAATTATTTGTTTGCTCACCATTATAGTAAAGGTGTGTCTCAATTGAACTTTTCCTTAATAAATGCACTTTAACAGTGAAATCAGCTGCATTTCGCCTGGGCAGCGTGGCAAAATGCAGCTGATTTGACGTTTGATCCAGGAGATTCAGAGCAATATGAAGGTGGACTGGCCTTGTATAGCAAACCAAGTGTCTCATTAAAGGTGCTATATGTACCTTTTTTAAAAATATATATTTAACATATTTCTTCACTCTGTCACTATCTCCTGAAAGACTTATGTTAGACAGGTAATCTTTGAAAAAACTATAGTCCTCTGGCTTCTCCAGGTGGTGCTAAAAGCATTTCTAAAAACCCACAGTGACCCGCCGTTAACCAGCCAATAAAAACAGAGTTTTGTTCATGAACGAGCTTGCCACGCCCATCTCCCATCTGTCCCAGCCCGCAGCGCACATCAGCGCACGTTCTCGTTCAAAGGATTGCAAAGCGATGCAGGACTGTTTTGTATGTGACCTTCTTCATCCCTGATCTGGACTTTTTTTTTTGTTGTTGCCAAAAGTAAAGTGATCGCTTCCTCCTCCGCTGACTCCATGACTGAAATGATGAGGAAATTGATGAATTTGTCACGAGCGAATTAAACTCGGCTTCAACGTGGCTGCGCGAGGCTCTGCACATTTCCTGGTGTTCTGGTGTGCTGGACCAGTGCTCCATGTTTTTATTTTATTTTTTAGAACGTTTTATTAACATATAAACACAGAACATCGCAGCGGCTGCAGCCAGAGCCAGCTGCAGCCAGAGCCAGCTGCAGCTTGTGCCTTTTTTTTTTCCCAACCCGACCTGTCAATCAATTCAGTCTGCGCGTAGAGCGGCGTTCGGCCCAACGCAGAGCTATACTACGGCCTTTAGCAACATTCCTGCTTGACCAGTGTGTCTTTGCTTGAATCATTTATTATTAAAACTAAACAATAAAGATAACAAAGGTTACAGTATCACATACACGTTCATGAGACAGGACATGCAGTGGAGGCGAAGCTATGGAGGCTGAGTTGCAATTCAGCCGAGAGCAAGGGGAAGGGACCAGAAAGGTGTCTCTGTTCAAAAATTTTCTAAGTTCCAGCGTTTTCCAGAAACTACATATAGCACCTTTAATCACCACTTTTACCTATAAGAACCTTGTCTTGCCACATTAGTCAAGGGCCCTCTAGTGGCTGAAAATGGTAGTGTTCAATATTTTCCATGTCAGAATGAATGAAATGATCAGATTTCAGCCAAAAAAAAAAGAGTTATAAATATGGGGGAAAAATATAAAAAAGTCGCTTTGGTGTATAAGTCACAGGACTTGCAAATTTATGCAAAAGGGTGCGACTTATACAGCATAAAATATGGTAAATGGCTGTGCCTGAGTCAGTCTTGCAGATATTGAGCTCAGATTTTGTGTGGCAGGAGCTGAAATTCATCCTCAAAACATAATTCAAGGATTCACTGTTCTTTATTTGTCATTTGCACCACATGCGGTACATGTGGTGGAACAAAATTGTGTACACAAGGTCCCAGTTACATCCAACAAAAGTATTGAAATGTGAAAGAAAAACAGTGATAAGATCCAAGATATGAACAAAGAAAAAGTTAATAAAAACACACTAAGCACTGGATGCATAGGAACAATATGCCAAACAGCAGCACAAACATGAGTTTGTGTGAGCAGATGCGCACACATGAACACAGCAACATGAAACAGATCAGCAGCAACATGATGTGATTTTTCACAGTGGAGATTCATGAGTCCAACAGCCTCAGGGTAGAAGCTGTTCCTCACTCTAGTGGTTCTACACTCAATGGCCCTCATGCACGAAAATGTTCGTATTTTTATCCTAAATTTCTCCTACTTTTGTTCGTACGAAGCGTTCGTACGAACATGCCACGTCAGATCCAACAAAGTCTTCTATCCACAGGAAAAGCGTGTAAACGGGCTGCTTAAAGTTGATGGATCCCACCTGTTCTACACACCTGCGCGTGCTCGCGGGAAGGTAATTTACATAATGTCCACCCCTCAAAACACCATATAAGGCCACGCTTCCTGCCTCAGACAGCAGGAAGTGTCCATTCATTCAAACTCAAGAAGTAAAAAGAACTTTACGCGTTCGGAGATCTGCTCTCAGTCGCGCACTGCTACCCCCCCGCAAGTGTCGGATGTGTTTTTGAACAGAAGCATTTTAAAGTGTCTCGAAACTACAGTTAACTTCATATTAATATAGTGCATGTTCTCCCGTGGGTCGTACAGTATCAGAAATCAAGAATAAATGGTTTGATCTGAAAATGGCTTCAAAAAACATCTCGCCGCAGCACGGACAGGAGGTGGTGACAGGAGGTGCGCAGCATGCTAACATGACAGGAGGTGGTGGCAAGAGGTGCGCAGCATGCCAACATGGGGGGCGGGGGGAGGGGGTTGGAAGCCGCTTCTTTTAATTTAACAAATTTGTGTCGTTGCATTTAATTCTTCTTAAACTCAGAATATTTTCTGAGTAACAAAATATGAAGTTATTAGTGAAGGAAGTCCGTCTGGATAACAGCAGACCGACTCCTCGTAAATTCCGGACCACTCGTAAATTCTGTTCGTATCTGAAAATAATCGTAGGATACGAAAACATTGTTGAATGCCACAAATGATCCTAAATCACTCGTACTTACAGTTTAAGAACAAATCTGTGCGTACGAACGGTTCGTGCATGAGGACCAATGCTCCTTAACCTCCTACCTGAGGGAGTAAGGCAAAAAGTGTGTGTGCTGGGTGAGTGGGGTCATTCTGATGCAGGTGGTCCTCTTCCTGCATCTGGAGGTGTAGATGTACGTGATGGTGGGGAGGCTGACTCCAACAGACTTGTACTTTGAATAGACTCTAAAACCTAACACAATTTAAGAGTTGTTGTGTAACAAAACTTTGAAAAAATATATTAGACTATAATGCCTACATCCTTCTGGCTCCTCATCCTAAAATATTCTTAGTTTAAAACTCCGACATGAAAAGCAGTAGGGGATGTATTCCTTCAAGGAATGATGCATCTCTAAGTTGTTTCAATTTTAGTTTTACCCCATTTGGATTGGAGTTTTTCTTACGGGACTGATTGGGGATCAAGGAAATAGTCACTTGAAGCTACTCAATAGGGGACGGGGGAAAAAAACATTGAGGTTGAGGTAGATGGCTTCCCATCCTGAGCCTGGTTCTTCCAGTTTTTTTTTTTGTTTCTTTTTTTTCTTCTTTCGGCTTTTCCCTGCGTTAGGGGTCACCACAGCGATCTAGTCGCACAAAGATTTGGCAGTTGTTTTTACGCCGGATGCCCTTCCTGACACAACCACAGACCACCGAGCAACCACAGCCCTCTGTGTGGAGTAGAGAGCTGATATCTAGGGTTCCCGGGGGAGCAGATGGTGTGGGTTAAGGGCCTTGCTCAAGGGCCCAGAGTGGGGCAGATGAGGGTGGAGACAGATGTGACCGCTTCACTTATCCCACCCACATCTTTGATGTTGTCGGTACCGGGGCTTGAACCGGTGATCTTCCGATCACAAGCGCACCTTCTTAACCTCTGCGCCACCACTCCCCGGCCTGGTTCTTCCAGTTAAAATGAGTCATTATGTTATGTGCCAGGGCACATTATTATTTTAAGCCCAATACGTTTTGTTTATGTTGGCTGCCAACCTGGTTGCAACCTGGTTGCTAAACATACATTTTTACAGCCTGATTTAGATCAGCCTTGATTAGTGCACTCTATTCTTCTTCTTCTTCTTTCGGCTTTTCCCTTTTCAGGGGTCGCCACAGCGAGTCATCCTCCTCCACCTCACTCTGTCCTCTGCATCCTCTGTCCTCACTCCAACTACCTCCATGTCCTCTCTAACTGCATCCATATATCTCCTCTTTGGTCTCCCTCTTTGTCTTTTTCCTGGCAGCTGCATTTCTAACATCCTTCTACCAATATACCCACTGTCCCTCCTCTGGACATGTCCAAACCATCTCAGTCTGGCCTCCCTAACTTTATCTCCCAGTTGTTCAACATGTGCTGTACCTCTGATGATCTCATTCCTGATCTTATCCATCCTTGTCACTCCTAAGGAGAACCTCAGCATCTTCATTTCTGCCACTTCCAGTTCTTTCTCCTGTCTTTTTGTCAATGCCACTGTCTCCAGACCATACAACATAGCTGGTCTCACCACTGTCTTGTAAACTTTTCCTTTGACCTTTGCTGACACCTTTTTGTCACAAATCACTCCTGAAACTTTTCTCCATCCACTCCATCCTGCCTGGACTCTCTTTTTCACCTCTTTACCACATTCCCCATTTTCCTGGACAGTGGACCCCAAGTACTTGAAGTCCTGCACCTTTGTGACCTCTGCTCCTTGTAGCCTCACTGTTCCACTGGCCTCCCTCTCATTCACACACATGTACTCTGTCTTACTACGACTGACTTTCATTCCTCTTCTTTCAAGAGCATACCTCCACCTCTCCAAGTTCTCTTCCACTTGTTCCCTGTTCTCACCACAGATCACAATGTCATCTGCAAACATCATAGTCCATGGGGATTCCTGCCTGACCTCATCTGTTAGTCGGTCCATCACCAGAGCAAACAAGAAGGGGCTCAGAGCCGATCCTTGATGCAATCCCACCTCCACCTTGAAGGTATCTGTCACACCCACAGCACATCTCACCACTGTCCTGCTGTCCTCATACATGTCCTGTACCAGTCTAACATACTTTTCTGCCACTCCAGATTTCCTCATGCAATACCACACCTCTTCTCTTGGTACCCTGTCATATGCTTTTTCTAAATCCACAAACACACAATGGAGTTCTTTCTGACCCTCTCTGTACTTCTCTATCAACATCCTCAAAGCAAAGATGGCATCTGTGGTGCTCTTTCTTGGCATGAAACCATACTGCTGCTCACAGATAGTTACATCTTGTCTAAGTCTTGCTTCCACAACTCTCTCCCAGATCTTCATTGTGTGGCTCATCAACTTAATTCCCCTGTAGTTGCTACAACTCTGTACATCACCCTTGTTCTTAAAAATGGGAACCAGCACACTTCTTCTCCATTCCTCAGGCATTTTCTCACCCTCAAATATTCCATTAAATATTTGAGTCAAAAACCTCACTGCCATCTCTCCGAGACATTTCCAAACCTCCACTGGTATGTCATCAGGTCCTACTGCCTTCCCCTTCTTCATTCTTTTCAGAGCTTTCCGGACTTCACCCTCACTAATCTTTCCCACTTCCTGGTCCACCGTTTCTATTACCTCCACTCTTCTTTCTCTTTCATTCTCTTCATTCATTAGCTCCTCAAAGTAATCCTTCCATCTTCCCATCACACTCTCCTCACTTGTTAGAACATTCCCATTCCCATCTTTAATAAGCCTAACCTGCTGCACATCCTTTCCAGCCTGATCCCTCTGTCTTGCCAATCGGTACAAGTCCTTCTCGCCCTCTTTAGTGTCCAGTCTCCCATATAACTCATTGTACGCCCTCTGCTTTGCCTTAGCTACTTCCCTCTTTGCTCTATGTCCCATCTCCTTATATTCCTGTCTCCTCTCTTCAGTCCTCTCACTGTCATATTTCTTCTTGGCTAATCTCTTTCTTTGAATGGCGTCCTGCACTTCACTATTCCACCACCAGGTTTCCTTATCATCCATTCTCTGTCCAGATGACACACCAAGTACCTTCCTACCTGTCTCTCTAATTACTGTTGCTGTAGTAGCCCAGTCACTTGGAAGCTCTTTCTTACCACCCAGAGCCTTTAACAGCTCGTCTCTGAATTTCTCACAACATTCTTCCTTCTTTAGCTTCCACCATTTGGTCTTCTTCTCTGATTTTACTCTTTTTCTCTTCTTCGATTAGTGCACTCTATTGAGCCTGCCTATAAAATAGGCTGGGTGCAGTGATCTGTTGCAGGGGTGTGGAGGTGTGGAGAATTGTGCTTCTCCGCCCACCCCTCACCATTTGGTGTCACTCCTGAGAGAGTTAGCTGTTGTGAGCAGGTGTGTGCTCTTTCAGGCTCTAGTGAACTTATGAGCTTGAGCTTGGCTTGCCCATGGAGGGCTTAGTAGTTTTTAGATGTGCTCTGATTGTTCGGTACTGGTACTGTTTTTAAGTAGATTTTGACCTGGTATGATCGGTAGTCCAGTTTTGGCCTACTAATACCTTATTAGAGCTGGGTGTTTAAACAAGTACTGTAGTCCAATTCTGGGAGGGGATTTGACGACCCTATAGGGGTTGGCCCCCTTTCTGTGTCATTTTGTTCTTTTTGGCCGGCTCACCAGGTCCAACTTTTATTTGTACTTTGCTTTTGTTTGGGACACGGGGGAACTGAAAGTGAACTCCTGTTTTTAGTTGTCTTTCTCCCCAGAAAGGAGCTGGCTACTGAACCACGCACGTAGCCTCCAGGAGTTAAACAAAAATAAATATGTTTTTTTAAACCTTCCTTTTGTCTGGTGTCCATTCTATATGCTACGTGCCTTCGGGTCGTAACATATACAGTAATTGGATGGCTCGTCCGAGATTTGAACAAGACGGGAGCTAGTTTGTTAAAATGTTCCCTCATTTTTGGTAAAAAATATAAATGGGGGCTCGCTGAACTGATGCATATTGAGCTAATTGTACCCTCATTTTTAAACATATTTTTGAGGGCTTGTTTTGTTTGGTGTTTTTTGGGTGAAGTCATTTGTGTGGAGCACCTTTCAGATGTAGGTACTGCTCTTGGTGTTCATGCACAGCTGGTGCTCGTTTTTTTTTGAATGACAGTAGTCTGTTGTGCAGGAAGGCTTTGGGGGTGAGTGTTTGACTGTTTGTTGGTCTGTAAACAAAGAGTTTTGACCTGTGGTTTAGTTAAATACCCACATGTGTTACCTTTTAATCTGTACGTAAAAACAGCTACTGTGTGGGCCGATCATTTTACAACTTTCTGTCACAAACGTGCTGATGAAGGACTGTTTGATGATTGTAGTCAGGTTTAAGCTATTTGCCTGCTGCAGTTTTTTTTAAAGTCCTGATGGGTCTCTATGTGCATCTGTGGAGGCCGTGATGCAGTATGTTTGTTATATTTTGACTTGTTTTTGTGTAGTGCGTTTAAATTATGTAGTCAGTATGTGTTGTTAGCCCGGATGATTTTGTCGGCACCCACTTTCGGTGAGGTGTTGTGTGTTGTTTCTTGTTGGTTCTGTGCTTGTTTTGCCCAAATGTTTTTGTTGGCACCCACTTTTTTGGATTTCTTGTGCTTGTGTGGTGTTTTGTTTGTTGCTGTGTGAGGAGCGCAGATTGGTTTTTGAAGCACAAACTTTTTTTGGGCCTTGACATTTGTGTGGTGTTACATTCTGTGGTTGAACTTGTGTGGCACAGGTGGGTTTTAAGAAACACACACGTTTGGAGGCCTTGTATTTTGTGTGGTGTATCAAGCTGGGTTATGCATTTTATTACTATTTAGACTACGTATACACCTGTTTTTAAGACAAGTCTTGTATGTCAGAATGTTTTGAATATTGATTGGTTTGTTTATGTTTACTGTATTTTTAAGAGATCCAGGTATTTTGGGCAGAGATGAATTTTCTTTCCAATAAACTACTGTTTCTATCTAAATGTGACTTTTTTTTCATTATCAAGTTTTTAAAGATTGTTGTCTTTCTCCCCAGAAAGGAGCTGGCTGCTGAACCACGCCCACAACCTCCAGGAGTTAAACAAAAATAAATCTGTTTTTTTTTAACCTTCCTTTTGTCAGGTGTCCATTCTATATGCTACGTGCCTTCGGGTCGTAACACCTCTCCAGTGTCACTAATGTGCTGATCAGGTAGGAAGATTGACACAATCTGCTGGTTTCCTTCGATAGATAACTTTTACTATTTAACTAATTTCACAACTGATAAGATAATGAGTTTTGAGAGCTATTTTACAGATTATCTTGTCAATAATGACCAGACTGTCTCTTTAGTGTTTCCACAAAATAATACAGTGAAACATGTTCTGGGTTTCACATCTTCTGCTGTTCTTGTAGCCCACAAATTGTTGTACACTGAAAGTTCTTCTCATTATAGTAAGGTGTCATTTTGGGCAATTGAAGGCCCAGTTTTTCAAGGGCTAACATTTATTCCTTCGTGTGTGTGTGTGTGTGTGTGTGTGTGTGTGTGTGTGTGTGTTGTGTGTGTGTGTGTGTTTTTGTGAAGAAGTCCTTGCTCTCAGATTCTTCAGGACTGACATCAAAACATGGCATTTAACATCCACATTTGGCTGCTTTGCTGTGACCTGTAATGAAAATTTCAATACCTCCCAGTGTCAGACCCATCTGTTTACAACTGGGCTACACCATGGCTTTCCTGTTCCTTTCTCTGAGTTTGTGACCTTTCTGAAGGAGCAGTAGCAGGAAAGTTAACAGGTGAGGCCCATTCCACAGGCTGCTGAAGTATGGTGCAGAGAGGAGGGCACCGAGAGGACGACAAACATAATCTTGTGTAGAAACTCCAAAAGCCTGGGTTTTACATCTGTTGAGTCTTTCATCATTTCTAGCTGTATGCTCCAAGTCCTCACCTGCAGTTGGAGGTCAGATGGTGTTATCTCCACACATACACACACAGGATGAACACATTCCTGACTGTTAACAAAGTTCATGCTCATGGCTCTGCAAGCCTACAAGTACTTTTGAGGTTATTGTCATTTACGCCGCCCAAATAAATGGACGACCCTGGGTCACATCGAATTTTGACATGCGATGTTGCTAGGAGGATATCAAGCTTAAATCTTGTTTTAAGGGCAGGTAATCTAAACAAAACTGCATTTAAAACATAATATCGCTAATATATATATATATATATATA
>JBBPBX010039928.1:0-11345 GCA_038048925.1 Garcialebias charrua | reverse complement strand
TGTCTCGACTTGGCTTTGGGGGGACAGATCTCTGATGCTTCACAATCGCTACTAAATGTTCTATTGGAGGAACCTTATTCACTTATGCATGCTCACAACCACACACAAATGGATGTAGGGATGTATATGTAGATATATGTAGATGGGTATATAAATGAATATAAATATATATGTATGTATACTGTATATATATTTGTAGGTATGGGTATGTTTATATATAGAAATCTAATGCAAGGTCATGAATATTATCAGTCTTTATGCTTGTATGTTTTGTTGCTGTGTTCTGTCATGTGCTTTGCAGGATTGTGGACGGAGGTTTGGTGTGTTTGCCTTGTGCTCTTTTTGTGGATAATTGTTGTTTTGTTGTCTCACTTTCTCTTTTCTTTCTTTCTCTCTATTAAAAAAAAAATAAAAAAAAATAAAATAAAAAAAATAAAAATAAAATAAAAAATAAAAAAATAAATAAAAAATATAATAATAATAAAAAAAAAATACATATTGGAGTGAGAGGATGGCTATAAGGTGTGAAGGGAGGCCATCTATAAATGGGGAAAAAAAAAAATATCGCTTCACCAACTTTCATGCCAGAGATTATCTGATGTTGAAAAATGACTGTTATAGCTGTTTTAGTCAAACCTTGAAAATAATAAGGGCAAGGCCTTATTATATTTTGTGTTAATGCTTAGAGTTGTGTTGTCAATGATTCTCAGCTACTACCACATCAACATCAAGCGAACAATTCACTGAGGTAGAGCCAAGGTAAATAAGCTGTTGCAGACATGTTGAATTGGGCTCCAAAAGTCAATCTGATGTCCATCTGAAGATAATCTGCTTGTATCTCTTTGTTGGACAACTCCAACAGTTTTGCAGGTTAGATTTGAACCAAAGCAGACCATTCTAAAGAGTTCAAAACCAAACTTTATTATTAAAAGGAGGACTGACGTGGCAGCAAATTTACATGAAAGAAACATCCATCCATCCATCCATTTTCGTCTGCTTATCCAGGGTCGGTTCGCGGGGGTAGCAGCCTAAGTAGGGAGGCCCAGACTTCCCTCTCCCCAGCCACTTGGAGCAGCTCCTCCGGGGGAATTCCAAGGCGTTCCCAGGCCAGCCGAGAAACATAGTCCCTCCAGCGCGTCCTGGGTCTTCCTCTGGGTCTCCTCCCGGTGGGACATGCCCGGAACACCTCACCAGGGAGGCGTCCAGGAGGCATCCTAACCAGATGCCCGAGCCACCTCAACTGGCTCCTCTCGATGTGGAGAAGCAGCGGCTCTACTCCGAGTCCCTCCCGGATGACTGAGCTTCTCACCCTATCTCTAATGCCCCTTTTCCACCGGTCGGCACGGGTAGGATATTACGTCATATGTGCGTCGCAGACACCCCCTTTACGCCTTCCCCACCGGATATTCCGTGCTGCCCCGCACCAGATTTTTGGTGTGGTTTCAGAGGGGTGCCAACGCGTGCTCACCCGCTCCGGAAGGAGGAGTCTGTGTGGACTCAAGCTGTTTTCACGGAAGAGAGGGAAGTGATCACGGCAGGACTTTACATGATAAACACGGTAAAAAGAATGATTTGTTTTTAAAATTATAGCAAAAATGGGTTTTCAGCTGAACGTGTCCTTAATAAAATCACGTACTGCTCAAAACTGCAGGATTTTAAAAAGTAGGATCGCCACGAGCAACGCGCGCGGGCGGCTTTATGTCTTTAAAATGTAGCTCAATGAACAGATGTAAAAATATATTTCAAAGCTGACTTTATAGTACGATGGCTCCTGAGCTCAACCAATCTCTAATATTGTCACGTAGTGGTCAAATCTGCTGCATTTAAAGTAGGTTCGCTTTGACTTCTTCCAAACCTGTGCGTGCACTACGAAAATAAATGATAAAAATTTGAATATTAATTCAAATAACTCAAACGGGTTACAGTCAGTACATGAACATCTTGTGGTTACACTAAATTAGTTTGGATAATATAAGTGGTGTGGTTTTTTAGGTATTTCATGATAAGTGTAACAAAGTACTATGGCGAAATAATTGAAGCTAGCTTGACATATTTATGTCTATAAAACATTGAATATTAATTCAAATACCTCCTACGGGTTGCAGTCAGTACATGGACATCTTGTGATTACACAAAATTTGTTTGGATAATATAAGTGGTGTGGCTTTTTAGGTATTTCATGATAAGTGTAACAAAGTACAATGGAGAAATAATTGAAGCTAGCTTGACACATGTATGTCTATAAAACATTGAATATTAATTCAAATAACTCCAACGGGTTACAGTCAGTACATGGACATATTGTGATTACACAAAATTAGTTTGGATAATATAAGTGGTGTGGTTTTTTAGGTATTTCATGATAAGTGTAACAAAGTACTATGGTGAAAAAATTGAAGCTAGCTTGACACATTTATGTCTATAAAACATTGAATATTAATTCAAATAACTCCAACGGGTTACAGTCAGTACATGGACATCTTGTGGTTACACTAAATTAGTTTGGATAATATAAGTGGTGTGGTTTTTTAGGTATTTCATGATAAGTGTTACAAAGTACTATGGCGAAATAATTGAAGCTAGCTTGACACATTTATGTCTATAAAACATTGAATATTAATTAAAATAACTCCAACAGGTTACAGTCAGTACATGAACATCCTGTGATTACATTCTGTTAGTAAAAAAAAAACAGTTTCTGGACTAAATTAACCACATTTTTCTTTTACAGTCAACAGAAGAAAATCACCAGAATTCAACAACCTGTGTCGTCTTCTGGAGGAAGCCGTGAGACACCAGATGGAAATTTGTTACTTCTGTTTGTCACTTCAAACTTTTCCTATTAAACGTTATATTTTCTTAAGTGGTGTCCTCGAACATTCAATTTCCTAAACTTATTTTACAATGTGAAGTGTGTATAGTGTTTAAATCCATACTGGAAGTTAAGAGAACTTTCCATTTGCATTTGACCTTTAAAGAATCATAACATAAAGATTATTAGAATCTGCTCAACTGTTATTACGTTATAAATTATTTGGTTCTAGGATGAAGTCAGACAAAAACAGTCAAAAGTGGCCAAAGTCCTTTGGACAGTTTAAAGTTAAAGTTCACAGACCATCCATCTACCCATCCATCATCCATCCATCATCTGCGCCCAGCAGCAACTTTACCAGGGAGACACTGGCAGTTTCAAAGATCACAGTGTGATGTTTTAAATCAATCAACTTTATTTATAAAGCACATTTTAAAAACCACAGGGTCAACCAAAGTGCTGTACAATAACATAAAAGACAAGTTAATTAAAAACTATAAAAAGCATACAAAAATAAATACATATACCAGTCTTACTGCAGGTGTGTTAACATGCCATAAAAGATAAGATCACGTGTTAAAAGCCAAGGAATAAATGTGTGTTTTTAAATAAGATTTAAAAAGTTTTGAGGACTGTCAGCAGCAACTGCTCAGCTGATCTGAGATCGGGGAGGGCAGGAAGGTTGAAGCAGCTCAGACAAATATGGTTTTGCAACTTTATCAAGCACCTTGTGCATAACTAAATAATAAAATATGTTTTTAATACATCTTTATTGTAAAAATACTAAATTGGAAAATACATGGGTTTAAAGAAGGCAACAAGGTAGGATTATGAATTGGGTTTAAAAATTACAGCTCATGAGGTACTCATTATAGCATGACATCTCTTTCACAACATTCTGTCAAAGCCTTTATTGTGTTCTTCTTCTAGTGGTGGCTACTAGTAAATAGCTTGAGGGAACACTACTGCCACCATGTGGTAAGACGAGTAGGATTCTGGACCCCGCCCACAGAAGGGGTACAAAAAAGCTGTGGAAACAGAACTTAGATGTGACCCGACCCGAGCTGAGCCGATCTGATCTGACCCGTGCCGACCGGTGGAAAGGGGGCATTAGACACCCCAAGGTGTGTAGTGGCCGGGGCCGGGGTTTGAACCTGTGTCCTTCGGGTCCCAAGTCAGCAGCTCTGCCTCTACACCATCTATCTATGTTTACCTACATGTAAACATGATTCACTAACTATTTTAGAGATATCTAACAAAATAAAGTCAGGTCCTCTGGACAGATTAAAAAATTGTTTAAATTATTATTGATCATAATCCGGGTCGGGGATGAGGTCCTGCCCCAAGTGGAGGAGTTTAAGTATCTCGGGGTCTTGTTCACGAATGAGGGAAAACTGGAGCGTGAGATCGATAGGCGGATAGGTGCAGCATCCGCAGTGAAGCGGGCTCTGTACCGGTCTGTCGTGGTGAAGAGAGAGCTGAGTCGAAAGGCAAAGCTCTCAATTTACCGATCGATCTACGTTCCCACCCTCATCTATGGTCATGAGCTTTGGGTTGTGACCGAAAGAACGAGATCTCGGATACAAGCGGCTGAAATGAGTTTTCTCCGCAGGGTGTCTGGACTCTCCCTTAGAGATAGGGTGAGAAGCTCAGTCATCCGGGAGGGACTCGGAGTAGAGCCGCTGCTTCTCCACATCGAGAGGAGCCAGTTGAGGTGGCTCGGGCATCTGGTTAGGATGCCTCCTGGACGCCTCCCTGGGGAGGTGTTCCGGGCATGTCCCACCGGGAGGAGACCCAGAGGAAGACCCAGGACACGCTGGAGGGACTATGTTTCTCGGCTGGCCTGGGAACGCCTTGGGATTCCCCCAGAGGAGCTGCTCCATGTGGCTGGGGAGAGGGAAGTCTGGGCCTCCCTACTTACGCCAAAAATACACTACATGCGTTCCGGCTCCGCCCCGCTCCGGTCCGACCTCCGCAGCAAATACGCACCCATTATAATCAATGACAGAATTTACACTGGCTCCGCACGGCGGCGGCGAGCTGCGGAGAGCGGACGGCAGTCCGTCAAAATTAGAAATTTTTCTATTTCTGCCGGACGCCGGAGCTGTGCCGGAGTCAACTTTTGAAGATTACGTCGCACCAACAGGAAAAGGAACGAGCACAACTTCCGTATTTACAAAATAAAATCACCACGGGCGGACTTAATCCTAGCTCTATACGGATTTATTTGTACAAAAATGCTTTCAAACTATCATTTATGACTACGCCTACAAACGCAATACAATAAATAAATAAATAAAGTATTTTATTCTGAAATGTAATACATCACTTCCTGTTGCTCAAACCATGTCCTGTCGCTCATTTACGAGAGAAGATCAAGGCAGCAGTATCTACTGTTGTTCTCCTTCTTCCACCGAATGAATTGTTTTGTTCTGACTTACTTATTTATCACTTGATTTATCGCGCGATCTCGCAATTCCCGCGCATGCGTCTCGGAGCGGCGCATCCAGGCGGACCTGAGCTGAGGAAGTGGAAATTGGACTCGCTCAGCTGCGACCTGCGGAGCGGGGCGGAGCCGGTGTGATGCCGAAAAGAGCATGCCTGCCGTAGATTGCACCTCCTGTCGCGCATCGGTCAAGCGTCAAAGCAGATGACAAAAAAACGGATATAAAAACTTAATATAATCGTGTTGTTTAACTATTAATGACCTAAAAAGGTGTTGTTTAAGTATTAATGACCTAAAAAGGTGGAGTTTTATGGAAGATTAATTTTAGAAAACTCGATTTTGTTTCGTAGTTTGCATTTAGGGGTGAAAAAAACCATCCAGTAGCATAGAGGACATGCATCATCATGTGGAAAAATTGATAACACCTTTAACTGTGTAATTATGTGATATGCATAATTCGGAAAGGCAGATTCTAAGGCTGCCAATATTTGCACCCCCATCTATTTCCCCAAATATTCTCCAAATTATATGAAACTCATACCAACAGATCAGATGACATCTCTGATTATGTATAAAATGTTATATATTTTATAACTCTCTAAATCTCTGAGTTAGCAGGGGGTGCATATTTCGGAAAGGTAAATTCTAACGCGTTCGCGTGACAGGGGGTGCAATCGCCGGCAGGCATGCTCTTTTCGGCATCACGCATGTAGTGTATTTTTGGTGTTAGGCTGCTACCCCCGTGACCCGACCCCGGATAAGCGGACGAAAATGGATGGATGGATGGATTATTGATCATGAATCAGGATATTTAAAGACACCTCATTCAACTAGTTCATATAGACATCATCCTGTTTTTAAACTCACTCCTGTGGCTAAGATAATTAAATTAATGTGACAATTTATCACAGTGGCTTTAGGGGTGCAACTGACTTTTATTTTGTTAATTTTTATTTAGTTTTATTTGTAACACAACATGCCATTTTACTAAACAATGGTTACACTCCACTGCATGTATAAAAATATTAACTTTACCCACACGTTGGAGGAGTTACTTCCGCCTCCCTCGCGCTCTGTTGAACTCGCGCTGCAGAGTTTTTTTTTTTTTTACAGATTTCGCTGTCGTCTCCTCCCCCTGTCTATCCTGAGGTTGTGATTGGCCAAAATGACGCGCTCCACCAAAGATGTTTTATTGTCGACAGATGCATTGCTGTTTCTTGAAATCCAGTCGGGGGAAATGATGCATTCTAATCTGCCACGGGTCTTTCAAGTGGAGAAGACGAAAATAAGTTCCGGAACGCACCTTACTATTAAAAAAAGTCCCGGTACTCTCAGGGTTAAATTTTAAAAGTGGCGGAACTGGGTTCCGGTGAGTTCCGGCCCACTTAAAGCACTGGTCACAGCGTCCCACCTGCCCCTATGAGTGAGCCCTCGGAACATCAAGGATCCACCTAGGCGTACAGCTAAGAGGTATGTGTTTACTCAGTCAGCACGGGTTGTTATGTTGAGCCAGTATGTGGAGTGGACGCCTGGTGGGCGGTTCCCCATGTGTGTGTGTACACCACTATCATCATAGACTCTTATCAGGTGGTAATGGGCTCAATACCCCTGAGGGGCGCCAGGTGGTGTACCATCCGGGGGACGATCACCTGGGTGTTCCTGTTGAGGATCTGGCTTGGTTGTGTGGACATGCTGTGCTTTCGGCTTTACCTGCGAACCGGCCCGGACTGTGTCTTGGACTCAGGGGATGTTGAAGGTGCTGCCAATGTGTTTCCCATGCTGCAGGCCAGAAGCGATTCAGGACGGACGGGACCGCCTACGGTTTGCTGGGACCAGATGCCTCTGGAGTGGTTGGGTTTTTGATTGAGTGTGTAGATGTGGAGGCAAGGTGGGGTTTGATTTATTTTTGAGGTTTTTGGTAGTTTAGTTTATGGTGGTGCTAGTGTTGGAGTCAGGTTAGGTTGAGGAAGGGGGTTATTTTGGGTTATAGGTTTGTTGTGTGTTTTGATTTTTGGTGAGGTGAATTATCTCTAGCGCTTGTATGCTGGGTGCTCTCTGGAGTACAGGTGGGGTCATCCGTTTTTGGTGGCCTATTTTCAATAGGCCATGAGAGGGAATGAAGAGTTATGGCACCGTTGTATACTTTTTACTAATTTTATATGCTCAAGAAGTGTTACTGTTTTATCAAGGTATTCTCGCTGTACTTTAAACGAATACTAATTACTTCTGGTTAACACGTGACATTGCAGACACACTCTGTGAAATAATAATAATAATAATAATAATAATAATAATAATAATAATAATAATAATAATAATAATAATAATAATGAATTCAATTTATACCGCACTTTTCATTAATAAAAATCTCAAAGTGCTACAACAAATAAAACAAGTGATAAAATCAAGTAAAATCAATAATAATATCAACTAAGATTAAAGACAGAATCATGTGGAGGCAGAATAGGCCTGCTTAAAAAATAAATAAATAAATAAAACAAGTGATAAAATCAAGTAAAATCAATAATAATATCAACCAAGATCAAGATAAAATCATGTGGAGGCAGAATAGGCTTGCTTAAAAAGAAAAGTCTTTAAGCCGTTTTTGAAGTCAACCAGTGACTGTGGAGCTCTCAGGTAGTCAGGGAGGGAGTTCCATAGGCGGGGGGCAGCCACACAGAATGCCCGGTCTCCCATGGTCCTTAATTTGGTTCGTGGAATGTGAAGTAGATTACTGTTCTGTGATCGTAGAGACCGGGTGGATGAATATGGTGCAAGAATGTCCTTTAGATAGTCAGGTGAAGTTCCGTGTAAGCATTGGTGTGTAATGAAAGCAGTTCCCTTTCAGTCATGTTCTCTCGGTGCAACATATGCTATGGGAATTGCACCCCGCGCGATTACCTGAAGGAATACATTCACGCCTTTACGGCAAGGGTGTCAGCGTTGCGTCAGAGGCCCCGCCCTCTGGGTATTTAAGTCGCTGACGCCCATCCATCTTTCTCTTTTTTGCCCTTCACCTCGCTTAAACCTGAACTACCTCTCTTCGCGGGACTTCTCTGTTGCTTCATCGCTCAACCAGAGGTGAGCTTGCTCCCTACACAGAGCGTACAGAGAATTATTCCTGCGTACTGCTGGGCTAGCAAAAGCTAGTCCGGTATATTTTCTTAACCCCGAAGTATTTTCTTCTCCTCTCTCCGCAGACTGCTTCGCTCGACGGCGCTAACTGCACGAACAACCACTACCCCTTCTAACTCGTAGCGGGTTAGCCAGTGAAAGCGATGCGATGGAGGAGACGTTTCAAAATAAAAGAAAAAGGATTCTGGAAGGACTCGCTTGCCTTATCTCGGACATGCCTCCGGAGAAAGGAAAGCGAAAGACAAGACTTCCAAGGAAAACCAGCAGGACAGCGAGCCCAACCTCGCGCGCCTGTCCTAGTGGATGTGGTTTCTCCCTCGCAGCGACGGACACCCACGAGGCCTGTCCCGTCTGCTTGGGGATGTTACACGCAAAAATGGCGCTGGATGTGCCCGACTCGTGCCCACACTGCAGCCAGATGCTGGAGGCGGTGAGGAGGCACCGGGCTGACTTCGTCGCCAAGGCCATGGGCGCCCCAGCAGCGCCAGCGGATCCAGACACCACCGAGCCCCTCACTCCCACGCCGGAGCTCGAGAACATGGCTCTGCACGACAGCACACGAGTCGAATGGGGTGACAGCCCTGACGTGCTGGCTCCTATGGTGGACTTAACAGTCGAATTCGACACTCGAGGCATGATGAACGAGGACGAGATCTCGATTTCAGCCTCAGGCGAATTTTCCGCGGAGGACGCAGACGTCGAATACGAGGAACAGGGAGAAGACCTCTCCCAAACCCCGGTACCTGTGCTCCCGGAAACTGACTTTTCCATCCCTGCTCTGTTCGACCTGTGTCACAGAGCAGCGGACGCGCTGCAGATCCCATGGCCAGAGCCTCCGCCTCGTCAACAGGTCACGAGGCTGGCAGGAAACTATTTTTACTCAAAGCAGCAGGCCGCCACGAGGCAAAGGATGCCCGTGTTCCCGGACTTCCTCACAGAACTGACTCGCACCTGGGCTCAGCCCCGGGCTCCCATGCTGTTACCACTCTCGCAGTTTCTCGACGTGGATGGGATGGATGAGGTGGGAATAGCCAACGTGCCTCAAATTGAGGACACACTGGCGTCTCACCTGGCTCTCAAGTCATCCGGGACAAAACCAACTCTTCCCAGCAAAGCTTGTCGAGCTTCAGCTTCTCTGCTCGAGAAATGCTACAGAGCTCAGGGACTCGCGGCGCGCGCGATGAACGCGTCCGCGTTGATGCAGGCTTACCTGGCTGAAAAACTGCAACAGCTCCAGGTAACGACGGACAAGCAAGCTGCCGCTGACTTGCTGGATGAGGCCCGCAGGGCAACAGACTTTGTGCTCCGCATGATGGGAACAGCCGCTGTTGCTCAAGGCAGAGGCATGGCGGAAGTGGTCATCGCGATACGCCATCTGTGGATGACTTTAACTGATCTCCCCGAGGGACAAAAGGTGCCTTTTCTCCACCACTCGATAGAACCGACGGGATTGTTTGGGAAAGCTCTGGATCGAATTCAGACCAAGCTGGACCAGAGGCGCAAACAGGCTGAAGCTCTCCGGGTGGGCATTCCCAGGAGAACCTTCGCCCCCCTCCCCCCCCAGGGAGTCTGCTGGGGGCAGACCTGCGTAGCCTCGACACCGCTCAGCAACGCGCCCCACCGCAAAAGCGGCCGACGTACGAGGACGAGCATCGGCAGAATCAACCGTTGGGCCCACCTCGGACCGAACACGCATGGAGCAAAAACAGGTTTGTCCCCCACCAGGCGGTCAGACACAGGGGCTCCTCGGTGAACCGGGACACCAGACAAAAGCGTGCCTGATGAACCAGGTTCACATCTTGGGTTTACACGATCACCCGCCCAAGCGGTACTGGAAATTATCTTTTCATGTCCAGACTTTATTTGTAGCACGGTATAAAAAGCTGATAACTCTGTTGCATGCGCAAATCATGTTTTTTCTTCTGTGAGTGACATAAAGTCATATATGTCATTACACATAAGCACGAATAAAGCTAAAAAAACAGCCCCTCTCTGTTTTATTGACTCTCAAAAAAACAACAACAACAACAAACACAAATAACTTCAGCAGAACGGGTCCCTCTAGCCTGCCAGCCGTCATAAAGGGAGGGGGCCGTCTCCCCCCCTTCCCTCATGGCTCACGGGGTGTTAGCCTAATCAATGAGCCCCAGCAGGGTGCCTCAGCTCTGTCTGTAGCGGACAGACACAGAGGTGTCTGAAAGCAGGCCCCCCACCCTTCACGGAGACAGGTGAGGGGGGTCACATACTCCAGCCCCCGCTCCATTGTGAACGACGGGGTGGACAATACACTAACCAAGCAAACACGTGACATGTCCGCGCCTCAGGGATGCGCGCCAACAGAATCTAACGACGGGGGGCCACGGTAGAAGCCCACAGGCAACCGCAAGCTTCACATGTTCACAAAGGCAATTGTGATCAAACTGCTGTGTGTGTAAACAAATCAGGGCTGAATCAGATTCCTCTTCCTGTTATTCGAAGGGAACTGAGCTCTCTGTCACCAAACAATTTAAAGTCTACCAAGCACAAAGAATCATCTCCACATTCTCACGTTGCAGCTGTCCCCTTATCATTAATGGGCGACACGCAATGTCCAAGCAGTGATCCGGTAGCACGTGACCTTTCTCACTGTGCTGGTTCAGCTCTGCTCTTAAACAATATCCCCCCAACGGGTGAAACACAGACCCCGGGTGGTTTGTCTGGCTCCAACGCTCTGTTAAGGCCAAGACCAGTAAACTAGACCCATCCAGGAAACGGATTGGGGTCAGGAGATCTACTCGTTTACAAAACTCGCAGCTTCTCAGTCCCATCACCCCAAACAAGGAGGGAAAAAACAGACATTCTGTTCCACTTCTGTCTAATAAGGATGACAGGTTACATCTGCCCTCGATCACTCTCGATTAGAGCAGCGTGGCAGCACATCAGCAAAAAGGCCTTCTCCTTAACTTGGTTGAC
>JBBPBX010039927.1:0-29635 GCA_038048925.1 Garcialebias charrua | reverse complement strand
TTTTTGCCCAAAATGAAAAAGGGCGAATCAGATCCAAAAATGGGTCTAAAAATATGGGGAAAAAATCCATAAATAACACGCTTCGGTGTATAACACGCTTTGGTGTATAACACGCAGGACATTCAAATGAGCAAAAAAACTGCGTGTTATAGACCGACGAATACGGTAATTATTCTTTGTTGTTGCTTGTTGTAAGTTGTATGCTAGAGTTTTAGTTTGTTTTAGATTGTTGCTGGAGGGGGCGTGAATGCAGCACAACCCCCAACCTCCTCTCCTCCTTGTCTCTCGATACTCCCATTTTCATGGAGTTTTTGAATCTGGTCTTGGGGCGGAGCTAACGTTTAACAGTGGGGTGAGTGCCTCTTTAAGAAAAACGGGAGGGAGGCCCTTGACGTGGCTGTCTCTTGTCGTCAGTTCTCAAAATGGCGGACGCTCTGTGTGGTTTGAGCTCTTTAGCATAGCATTTTTCACACAAAGCTTTTAATAAAAAAAAAATATATAATAATAATAAAAGAAAAAAATAATAAAATGTTTTTTTATATTATCAGTAAACAAGTTCTCAGCTTCTATTTGCAGAGAAAAACGTTTTACACAAAGGCACTGGTTTCAACCGTGAATTTTGGAGCTTCGACAAGATGGAAGTTTTTTCCCCAAGGTCGGCCAGTTAGCTTAGCTGCTTTTAATGATCCAAAATTTAAAACAGATTTTAAAGAGAAAGGGAGTCCTTGTTTATTGCGACAGGCCTACATATTATATATTGAAAACTTATTGCGGCCAATGGGGATTTTTTTTTTATTATTGTTTTTTAATGTTTTAAAAACGAAGTAATTCTGGACATTCACCTGTTAATGTTTTACAGCATTTACTTTTCTAGGACAAATAATTTCTAGCAGATGATCTGACTGATGAATCGTCTGTCTCTCGCACAGGAGGACACGGCCGTCGTGTCGGACACCACAGAAGACCTCTGGTTCCTGACCGAGGCCGACAGTGAACAGGTGAGTGTGGAAATGGAAGAAGCTGCTCTGGCAGAAGGAAGTGGAGGAGAAGAAGGATCACTCGACGGTGATTATGGAGGAGGGAAAGAGGAGAAGGCAGACCGGGAGGTAGGAGCCTATTCATGACTTTATAAGCTTCATACCTGTTAGTAAAGATGTTTTTCTGTGAAGGATCTGTAGTGTCAGGCATGTGATTTACACAAGACTCCTGATGTATTTATTTAGATGCAGGAGGAGCCTGATGAAGACTCCCAGTGTCTGAGTGATGACACCGACATAGAGATCTCCACACAGGTCTGCATCTCTTTAGGTTTTAAAGCGTCACTGACATGATTTTTTAACTATGCTTAAAATTGCTCAACGTATATATCTTTTATCATTCAACTATGTTCGTTTTTGCAAACAAAATGATAAATCAATTTAATTTTGCTTTAAAGGTGATTTTAAACTTTGCGCCGTGTTTAGTCACGGGAAATCCGATTACACGTGAATGCAACATCTGTGATGTTATCTTGGGAGAGCCCTGGGCTTCTCAGTGTGCGTGTGTCTGCAGCTCGCCTGCAGATCGCGTTTTTTTTTCTTTAAACTTGAAAAATGCTGTTGCGTTGTGTCGCATTTGGGTGTTCTAATATCATCAGTGAACAAGTGAGTCTTTTCACTTTCCCAAAAGATGAAATACTTCGTCAAGAATGCAACAAAGCTGCAACACTCGGAGCACCCCCCGCCTCTCTCCACCTGAAGGTAAGTCTCATACGGCTGCAGACCCAAAATTAGATCCTGCTGTTTCTTGTTCCATCACCCAAACTATTTTTGGCTTCCAAAACTGAAGACAAATAGCTCAAATCTTCACTTGGATTGCTAAATTCGTCGGGTTTTAAATTGTCCGCTATTAAAGACACATAACTAATACCAGAGACCTCTGACCAATACTATGTCACAGATGTTGCATTCGCGTGTAATCGGATTTCCCGTGACTAAACACGGCGCAAAGTTTAAAATCACTTTAAAATCAAAATTAAATTGATTTATCATTTTGTTTGCAAAAACAAACATAGTTGTATGATACAAGATATATATTTTGAGCAATTTCATGAATAGTTAAAGGAGACCACAGATGCAAAATTCACTTTTTAATGTTTTTTTTTACTCTACTTTGGGTATTTACTTCTTAAAAAAAACAGTCCTAGGGCCAAAGAAATGCACCCAGTGGTATATTTACTCTAAGTACGGTAGATTTATTTTTCAGGGATATAAATGTCTCGTTTTCAAATCCTCGCGCTTGTGACGTCACAAGTGCCAGGACAACGACCCCAAACCTGAGTCCAGCCCCTCACCTAGCAACCCTGGTTAGGCTCAACCCACTTCAGTATAAAATACGTGACGGTTGTTTTTCCTGATTTCATCTCATCTTTTGTTTAAATGTTCTTAATTTCATGTGTACAGCACTTTGTTGCAGCTGTGGTTGTTTTAAATAAATAAAGTATAATTGTTATTTTTACGTTTTTAGTTCAATTTTTAGCGTATTAGCGATTGCTCCCAACGAGCAGCCAGCAGACGTAAAACGAGCAGACCGCCGGCGAAGGGACCATCTGTGGGCGTGAGCTGCTGGGAACTGCTGGCTTTTGAGGACCGTGGTGGGTCCGGTCAGAGGTTGCCTCAAACGGATAAATTAACTGGAAACACTCGGTGAACTTTGTGTATGTCTGGACTGGAGCAGCGATCGCTCCCAAAGCGCCGCATGCAACGAGCGGAGCTAAGCGGTCGGTGTGCCGGAGGAGGAAGAGCTATCATCAGCCTCGGATTCGGGTGGGCTAATGCTAAAAGGGAGCAGCTAATGGCGGCGCGCGCAGACGGCTTTCGGTAAGTTATCTTAAGCTAGCACTAACAGTAATGCCCCTTTTCCACCGGTCGGCACGGGTCGGATCAGATCGGCTCAGTTCGGGTCGGGTCACATCTAGTTCTGTTTCCACAGCTTTTTTGTACCCCTTCTGTGGGCGGGGTCCAGAATCCTACTCGTCTTACCACATGGTGGCAGTAGTGTTCCCTCAAGCTATTTACTAGTAGCCACCACTAGAAGAAGAACACAATAAAGGCTTTGACAGAATGTTGTGAAAGAGATGTCATGCTATAATGAGTACCTCATGAGCTGTAATCTTTAAACCCAATTCATAATCCTACCTTGTTGCCTTCTTTAAACCCATGTATTTTCCAATTTAGTATTTTTACAATAAAGATGTATTAAAAACATATTTTATTATTTAGTTATGCACAAGGTGCTTGATAAAGTTGCAAAACCATATTTGTCTGAGCTGCTTCAACCTTCCTGCCCTCCCCGTTCTCAGATCAGCTGAGCAGTTGCTGCTGACAGTCCTCAAAACTTTTTAAATCTTATTTAAAAACACACATTTATTCCTTGGCTTTTAACACGTGATCTTATCTTTTATGGCATGTTAACACACCTGCAGTAAGACTGGTATATGTATTTATTTTTGTATGCTTTTTATAGTTTTTAATTAACTTGTCTTTTATGTTATTGTACAGCACTTTGGTTGACCCTGTGGTTTTTAAAATGTGCTTTATAAATAAAGTTGATTTAAAACATCACACTGTGATCTTTGAAACTGCCAGTGTCTCCCTGGCAAAGCATGCTGCTGGGCGCAGATGATGGATGGATGGTCTGTGAACACCTTGAGGAGCTGAAGGCGGTGGATGTTGATGCTTGTGTCTCCCTGGCAAAGCATGCTGCTGGGCGCAGATGATGGATGGATGGATGGATGGTCTGTGAACACCTTGAGGAGCTGAAGGCGGTGGATGTTGATGCTTGTGTCTCCCTGGCAAAGCATGCTGCTGGGCGCAGATGATGGATGGATGGATGGTCACTCTGTGAACACCTTGAGGAGCTGAAGGCGGTGGATGTTGATGCCTGTGTCTCCCTGGTAAAGTTGCTGCTGGGCGCAGATGATGGATGGATGATGGATGGGTAGATGGATGGTCTGTGAACTTTAACTTTAAACTGTCCGAAGGACTTTGGCCACTTTTAATTTTTGACTTTTTTTCATGACTTCATCCTAGAACCAAATAATTTATAACGTAATAACAGTTGAGCTGTCAGTGGAGCTTTAAAGGTCAAATGCAAATGAAAAGTTCTCTTAACTTCCAATATGGATTCAAACACTATACACACTTTACATTGTAAAATAAGTTTAGGAAATTGAATGTTCCAGGACACCACTTAAGAAAATATAACGTTTAATAGGAGAAGTTTGAAGTGACAAACAGAAGTAACGAATTTCCATCTGGTGTCTCACGGCTTCCTCCAGAAGACGACACAGAGGTTGTTCAATTCTGGTGATTTTCTTCTGTTGACTGTAAAAGAAAAATGTGGTTAATTTAGTCCAGAAACTGTTTTTTTTTTCAATGTTTTATAGACATAAATGTGTCAAGCTAGCTTCGATTTTTTTCGCCCTAGTACTTTGTAACACAAATCATGAAATACCTAAAAAACCACACCACTGATATTATCCAAATTAACACAGTGTAATCACAAGATGTTCAAGTACTGACTTTATCCTGTTGGAGTTATTTGAATTAATATTCAATGTTTTATAGACATAAATGTGTCAAGCTAGCTTCGATTTTTTTCGCCCTAGTACTTTGTAACACAAATCATGAAATACCTAAAAAACCACGCCACTGATATTACCCAAATTAACACAGTGTAATCACAAGATGTCCATGTACTGACTATAACCTGTTGGAGTTATTTGAATTAATATTCAATGTTTTATAGACATAAATGTGTCAAGCTAGCTTCTATTATTTTCGCCCTAGTACTTTGTAACACAAATCATGAAATACCTAAAAAACCACGCCACTGATATTACCCAAATTAACACAGTGTAATCACAAGATGTCCATGTACTGACTGTAACCCGTTGGAGTTATTTGAATTAATATTCAATGTTTTATAGACATAAATGTGTCAAGCTAGCTTCGATTTTTTTCGCCCTAGTACTTTGTAACACAAATCATGAAATACCTAAAAAACCACACCACTGATATTATCCAAATTAACACAGTGTAATCACAAGATGTTCAAGTACTGACTATATCCTGTTGGAGTTATTTGAATTAATATTCAATGTTTTATAGACATAAATGTGTCAAGCTAGCTTTGATTTTTTTCGCCCTAGTACTTTGTAACACAAATCATGAAATACCTAAAAAACCACGCCACTGATATTACCCAAATTAACACAGTGTAATCACAAGATGTCCATGTACTGACTCTAACCCGTTGGAGTTATTTGAATTAATATTCAATGTTTTATAGACATAAATGTGTCAAGCTAGCTTCGATTTTTTTTCGCCCTAGTACTTTGCAACACAAATCATGAAATACCTAAAAAACCACACCACTGATATTATCCAAATTAACACAGTGTAATCATTGAGCTACATTTTAAAGACATAAAGCCGCCCGCGCGCGTTGCTCGTGACGATCCTACTTTTTAAAATGCTGCAGTTTTGAGCAGTACGTGATTTTATTAAGGACACGTTCAGCTGAAGACCCATCTTTGCTATAATTTTAAAAACAAATAATTGTTTTTACCGTGTTTATCATGTAAAGTCCTGCCGTGTTCGCTTCCCTCGCTTCCGTGAAAACAGCTAGAGTCCACACAGACTCCTCCTTCCGGCGCGGGTGAGCACGCGTTGTCACCCCTCTGAAACCACACCAAAAATCTGGTGCGGCGCAGCTCGGAATATCAGGTGGAGAAGGCGTAAAGTGGGTGTCTGCAACGCACATATGACGTAATATCCGACCCGTGCTGACCGGTTGAAAAGGGGCATAAGTCAAATGAGTAATAAAAAAAGAGCTAATTTTAAAACAACAGATTAGAGATACTGGCTGTTATAGAGGGCGGAGTTAATGTAAACAGATTTTTGAAGGGCGTGGCCTTCAGAGCTCATTATCATAAACGGCCTGTTCAGAATGGAAATGAGAAAAGGCAGAACTAAAAAGGGGATATTTTATTATCTAAGAATTATTTTGTGCATTAATGGTCTGGATAGCCCACAGACATACCATAAAAATTTATAAAACCAATATGTGGTCTCCTTTAACAAATCATGTCAGTGACACTTTAAGTTTTTGTCTTCCTTGATGATACTTGAAAGACTTTGCGTGTCCTTTGTGTCTCAGGATGCGTGGCAGTGCACAGAGTGCAAGAAATACAACACACCTCTCCAGAGGTACTGCGTCCGCTGCTGGGCTCTACGTAGAAACTGGTACAAAGACGTCCCTCGACTCGCTCATTCCCAGTCTGACCCCGACATCCCAGCATGCAGCTCTCTTTCCACCCACGGCGACGAAGATGACAGCAACACGGGTATCGATGTCCCGGACTGCAGCAGAACCATGTCTGATCCGGTCATCCTGCCCTCCCACTCCACAGCCGACCGACCCGTGTCCGCTGCAGTTGAGGGTAAAGGCACGGGGCCGCACCCGTCTAGCCCGCTCGCGGAGGGGGCGAGTCAGGAAAGTTTGAGTATGGAAGTTGAAAACGTGCGACCAGAGACGCTACCTTGCAAGCTGTGTCGAGTGCGACCCCGTGACGGGTGCATCCGGCACGGACGTACATCTCACTTTCGCACGTGTTTCAAGTGTGCGAGGAGGCTGCATAAGTTCCGGGCTCCTTGTCCAGGATGTGGAATGGTTATTCAGAACGTTATTAAGGTATTTTTCCATTGAAAAGCAGACAAATCGATTAGTGAGAGTTAAGGAATCTAAACTAAAATACAAATGAGCTAACAAAGGAAGATTAAAAAACAAACAATCACACTCATAGAAATGCCTGTTTATATAGGTGCATATTCATTTAGAACATCTACAGAGATTACATGACGCTTGCTCTTTACGCTGGCTTTATTTTGCATCACACCACCTGCAGAGTGTTTGGACCAGGGAGCTTGTCGTACCAAATGTTTGTTTTGTTGATATATTTAATATAAGGGACAAGTATTTATAAATGCTCATAAGAAGTAAATCGTTGTAGGCAATTTCATGAAGGCTTATTTAGTTTTTCTTTAATTTTAAGACTGTGATTTTTCTTAACCCCAATGCTTGTTTAATTTTGAAGTAATTTGAAATTGAGTGGTGTTTTTTCCGTCTGCGCTGTTTTTGTTTTCCCTCTTCCCTCCACAGATGGACTTCAGTCATACAGACGAACATTTAACAGTCAGCACAGGTGCGTAGTGCAAAATAGCTCAACCTTTTTCGATTTTCTGTTGTGATTCAGAGCGGAGTTAAAAGAATTTAAAGTTTTTTTTGTTTGTTTTAGCAGCTCCAGATCTAAATGCCTTCTTTCAAACCTTTTTAGATGTGCGTGTGTTTTCAGCAAAAATATCTTGTAGAATATAGCTAAATACCTACGTGGTGGCTGAAGTTTTGTTTCTCTCAAATGCCGTTTAAAAACACATATTTTAGACTATCAGAGAATCCACAGCTGAAGTATTACACCTGTAGGTTTTTTATGATTTAGTGGAGGTAGTTTGAGTTAAATATTTACAATTAAACCTGTCGGTTACATCTGGTACAAAATAACCCGTTAATGGTTGGTTTTTGTTATGATGTTCTCCAATTTATTTTCATCACATACTTAAGTTAAATACAGAGTTTATGTAATTTATTTGCGATGCCGTTTGTATTCTTAAGAGACTTCACTTGTAATGCAGTGCTAATGTGTAAATTTACTTTTTTTTTTACTGGGAGTTTGATTTAAATGTTTCACTGCAATATAACGATTCTAACCTTGCATTTGTGTAAATTTTATTTTAATGGTTCTGTATTGTGTAATCATTGTACACAGCTGGACCTTGATGCACATTTAAAAAAAAATTCTGCCTTTTACATGTGCTTTCTTTTTCTGCCAGCAGATGGCGATATTTTAGCCTTGTTAATACTGTATCTGCAAAAACATCAGAAATTACCTGTGAGACACTTAAAGCATGCCTGTTATGACTAGAACCTGCACAGAGCTGCTTTGAAACACAACTTGTTATATACCAAAAAAAAAAGTAAAGCCGATTATATTTATTGGCAATATTAAGCATAAAAAATTATCGTAATGGCGTATAAACCTCGTGAACGTGTAAATGCAGAAGGATGGTGGCACAGAAGCTTGGTCAAATTTGGTACTTATTTTTTGGTTACAGTTTAAATGTTTTGTTAAGCAATAAAACGTTGCAGGTTCGATCTGTTTGTTTTTCGTCATCAGTTATTCTGTTGAATACATTTGAATTAGAACAAAATTTAAAGAGTAAAATAGTATCTTGTAGTGATTATGTTCTTAGATTCAAACTACGGTAAATGGACGACGTGTTAATGTCCGTTTAACTTAAAGTATCAGTGAAAAGGTGTAACTGGGACAGTTCAAAAAGATGAAGGTGTATCAGAGACCACAGTCTGGTCCACTACACCGTTAATGTGCTTTAACCCATTTGTGCCAAATTTTTTTTCAGAGTTGAAAGGCATATCATTTTATCAGTTGGGTCCTTCTGAATCATGTTATGTATTTATTTTCACCATTCTGTATTTTGATTTGAAGAAAATTGCATTTTTATACTGGCAACAATTGTTGCCATTAGTCACACAGCTTGTCACTAGGTCAACTGTCACCTGTTCATAATGGAGAACTAATAATAATATAGTAATAACAAAATAATGTAGTCAGAATAAATAATAACAAAAAGTTGGAGCCTCAGGGTCCTCCTGTATAAAATTCCAAACAACAAACAATTTGAACAGTTTTTTTTTATTCTTAATTTATTCATCTGTAGACTTGAATTTTGTAACTTTGTAATCAAAACTTCAACGAACAGTTTTTTTTTAGAACCTCTAATAACACACATATATGTATATATTTCATCCCAAACATTCCATCATCTTTTATGGATGTTCTACTCAGTGTGGTACTTCTTGAAGCACTCCAAATGTAGTGGCACATCACACTTTTCGCACACAAACGATGTGCATCCGCCACAGTTTTTGCATCGCTTATACCTGCTACCAGTGTTGCAGGGCCAGTGGTTGAAATGATCAAACCTGGTGGCATCAGTTATCGCCACAGCCATTAAAGATCTTCTGCCCTGCCTACTTGGCTTTGTTCCATGGCGCATGAGGAGGGTCTGGGCTACCAGCCTCTGGAGAGGAGATCTTTCTGCCCACTTTTCCAGGTTCTAAATGAATGAAAAAACAAGCATGATAGATGAATGAATATGCCATGTTTTTGTTCATTTATGATGCTATTGATGAATTATCAATATCCTCCTTTCTACAGTGTCATGCCCCATATGTAGAATGTTCTGTAAAAGCAATATCATGCTTGAGTTTGTGATGTTGGTCTGGATATCATCACTGTTGCTCTTGTCAAATGAAGAGCACTAGCGATCACCTCATGTCAAACATCACAAACACGATTGTGATATTGCTAAATAACATGCAGCCTTGTGTACCTGTAATAGCACCAGCTGTTCACCATGGCACTGTTCAGGGCCCAGCTGAAGCATGGCCACCACCACTTCTTGGACCGTATGTTGACTCTGTAGCGGCTGACAAACTGGTCATGCAGGTCCACTCCTCCCATGTGTGTGTTGTAATCCTGGATACACTTGGGCTGTCTGACCTTGTCCATGGTCCGTTTTTGTTTGTTCCATCTCTTTGCCTCAGTTTCGATGAACTCCCTTTCCATGTTTGACACCACAGTGACCATGCTGTTGTCATTCCACCTTACAATCAGCTTCTCTGCCTCAACCAGATATTCAGCATTTCCTCTGGGTGTCTTCTTGAAGGTCTTGGGTTCTGTGAAAGGAACCTTGTGGAGCTGAGCTTGTCGCATCGTGCCACAGCTGCCATAGCCTCTCAGGGTCATCTCATCCACCAGGGACAGGGTTATGAAGAGGTTGTCATGGTAAAACTTGACTCCAGGTGGAACTTCAGCTTTCTCTGCCAGGCCAAGAACCACACTTGGTCCCTGACCAAGTCCAGTTTCCACCAGATCTGTGTGGCTTCCTACATATGGCTCCATCTGATGGACAAACAAAAAAATGATGTTAGCTAGCAAGAGAATGATGTATGGAAGCGAATAAAAATCTTAAGACACAGGCCTTGAATACATAATAATTTATTTTACTAGAAAGAGTATCCTTAGAAGACTAAAATAAGACATTGCACATCATTTTACAATTTGAAATAAGAAAATTTGGTGCAATCCTGCAGACAGCGTTTTCCTGTAGCGACAAGCTATGTGCCCATTGGCAACTTTTGTTGCCACGTACAAAAAAAATGAACAAAAAAAATTATCCTAGGTACAATTTTTGTGGAGAGTTACTATAGAGACTTGAAAGATTAAATAATTATAAAAATGTATGGGGGAAAACCATAAGAAATGTTATGAAAATTACCTTTTTCCAGGACGATTTATATATTCCTTGTCTTCAGCCGGATGGCCCAGGAAGCATGTGATGTCATGCAACAGTAGGCACTTGGAAACATTTTTTAAAATCAAAACCGTTGTCTAAGTTGTCTACTAGTTTATAGGTGGAAAATGTTGCATTAATACATTACAGATTTTTTTACCGAGTGGAAAATGACAGTGATGCACTTTGGCAGCAATTGTTGCCAGTGGGGCTAAATGGGTTTTAATGTTTAAACTTTAATGTGTGTGTGTGTGTGTGTGTGTGTGTGTTTGGCTGAAGAATAAGTCATTGTATGACAGGCCAGCTGCCGTGTGTCTCCTCCTTGACTGAGCTCCAGCACCTGCACCTCCTCTCTGCTTACTCACTGTTTCTTTGCTGCTCGTCTTTAACATATTTTGGTCCCGTTCTTGAGAAGTAGGGCAGACGTGTCGTCCTCTACTGTGCTGGAAGCTATTTAAGCCCAGGATGTTATTTAGGTGCTGGTTACTCAGAGTAAATACCGTTGGTGGAAAGTCCCCCTGATGAGGCGTCTAAATTGCAGCCATGGATCCAATAACTCTCATACGCAAAAACAAAACTTTTGTTTTATTTCTTTAAATTATTGCATAGTGGGAAAGTTATTGAACTTGTGGGGGGAAATGACTAAATGTAAAGATTTTTTTATTTATTTTAATATATTTTTTTCTCTAGTATTTTCTAAAGGAATCCTCTTGGGTTCTTCTTGGTAAATATTAGCCTTTATAAAATATAGTAAATGTTGTTACCTCACATACAGTACCTGCCAAATTGACACGTTGACATTTGTTTATTCTGTTTAAGAAGTTTATATTGGATGCAAATGTAAAAAGAAAACCAAAAAATATTTTTCAGGAACTGAAATCCTCGCATGTACCAAATGTATATATATATTTTTTTCAGAATTACTCAAAAAGTAACAATTTTAATAAGGAGACAACTTAAACGTACACATCAGATTCCCGTTTAAATCAAGAGTTCAGAAAAAGACTCGTAAGCTCGGTCATTAATAATCATGTCATCTGGACCAGTTTAAGTGAGAAACATTTCGTTCCCCATCCTGAGGACTTCTTCAGTCCAGTCCTGCCAACCTGATCTGTCCCATTCGTAGCAGAGTTCAGAACATTTTTAAATTGTTTTTAGAGCCTTGAAGTCTTAATGCAACCCATTTATAAAAAGTGATATTCTAAAATATCAAGGGGAAGTGGTGGTGCTGAGGTTAGAGAAGGGAAGCCCGTGATCAGAAGGTTGCTGGTTCGACTCCCAGGACTGACATCAAAATGTGGATTGGAAAGGAAACACCTGCCCCCGCCCTCATTTGCCCCACTCTGGGCCCTTGAGAAAGGCCCTCAACCCCCACAATCTACTCCCCCAGGCACCCTATAGATGGCCTCTGCTCCACACAGAGGGCTGTGGTAGCTCAGTGCTCCGTGGTTGCATCAGGCGTAAAAGCAATTACCAAATCTTCGTGTGAGTTAGTTCACTGTGGCGATCCCTGCGGAGCAGCTGAAAGAAGTATTGTAAAATAATATAAAGTCAAAGCATCAGTTTAGCACATATGAGCATCTCAAATAGAAATGCAAATCAAATGATTGGAAACGTCACTAAAAGAATGGGGGGGATTTTGGTGATTTTGCGTCACTGTTGAACTAAAAGCATCACTCACGCCAAAACATTTCATCTCCTGTATCTAAGTCAGCGGCGGTGTCTGTGGCATCTGGTGCGTCACAGAGTAGAGGATGAACGGCCTAACACCCCTGGTGACATGTCCAGACCCTGGCAGCTCCAGAATGGCACGACCCAGGGAGTGGTGGAAGATCTGCATGTTTCCATGGCAACAGTATTCCCCATCTCAACATCCTGACTCATTGCATCTTCTTAGCTTTTCTGTACGATACATTAAGGGGAATATGTTTTTGTTTTTCCTATTTCCTAATTACATTTTGTCATAAATGTCTGTAAATCCAGTATCTGTGTGGTTACACATTCCCAGTGCCAGTCAATTCAAACTTGTTTGGATTTTTCTGTTTGTGTGTCTAGATGTATGTAATTGTATCTGCATGGTTTTCTCACCTTCACAGAGACGCACACATTTTCCTTTGTTGTTGTCTGACTATTTTGTCGCTCCAGAAACCGGACCGCTAAATTTGTCCACTGTTGACATGAGAGAAGGTCACTGGAGCCAGAAACTAACCGAGAGGTAGAAGAAGGTGTAAAAATAGTTTGAATTGAAGAGAGGGGGGAAAAGATGTTAGGGTTCAGAAAGGATAACAAAAGAAACACAAAAATGCATATTCTGAAACTCGTTTTACAAATAATAATGAAATGTTAAGACATCCATGCAAAAATCTCACTATTTTCCATGTAGACTATAGTTTTTCTTGGAAAAAGATGTCCGATTGTGATTCAAACTTTGTAATGTCAGAGTGTAAAGTCACATAAATTAACTGGATTTAGTCACACTCCTAATTTATTTAAGAAAAATTGTGAATTTTGATCCCAATTCTAATACGAGACTATAAACATAGTTTCTGTTTTAAAGTTTTAAGCTGGTTTACATCATATTTATCTGACGGGTTCCAGTTTGTTCAGTTTAATAACAAATCTTCATACATGGGGTTCCTCAGGGTTTGGTGCTTGGACCTGTACCCTTCAATTTTGTGTCTATATTCTGGTTTTTTACTTCATTTTGTATGTTGCCTACGTGTTGCCTGTTTGTTTGTACAGCACTTTGGTTGGTCTTGTCGCTGTTTTAAGTGCTTTATAAATAAAATGGTATGTTTCCATTAGATAAAAATATCTGAATGTAGGGAATCAAATTCCATTGTTATGCTGATAAAACTGAATTATTTTAATAATAAAATTTGAGGAATGCAATCAGTTACTTGGATTACAAATCGTTGTGCTGCTGCTGTCGGCGTATTGTTTTTGTACTATTAGTGTATTCTTAGTTTAGTGTATTCTTGGTTCACATCTTTTTCTTTTACAATTTATACTTCTGTTGGATGTAACTGGGACCTTACACAATTTCACTCCATCACATGTACATGATACAAATGACAATAAAGAAACTTGATCTTGGAGACAAACACTTGATGTTCAGTTCTCTGCTTTTAAATTTAGACGAGACAGGTTGTCGGTCTTTGGAACAATCTTTGTAATGTTTCACTGTCTCTGGAAGGCATTATAATGACTTTAACTTCCACAAATGTGACTAGGACTGCCTTGTAGATTTACTGCCTCTACCGTACTTACTGAAATTGGTGCAGAAAAACTGGTCTATGCATTTATTACATCTAGGATGAACTATTGTACTGTAATTCCTTAGAATGTTCCCATTTTTTTTTCTAAAAACTAGCTGATCCAAAATGCTGCTGATATCTGAAAAGAGTTCGAAGGAAGCATCAAGTTTAAACGGTTTAAGCTTCTCTTCAATGGCTCCCTGTACATTTTAGAATAGAATTTAAAATCGGACTTCTCTCAACAATCAAGCTTCTCTTTCCTGTTCTCTTGACTCCGCAACCATCGAGGCAGATGACCGCTCATCCTGATCCTGGTTCTGCTGGAGGTTTCTTCCTGTACACAAAGGTAATCATTCCTATGCTGCTTGGGATGAGGGATTGCAAGGAAGTGAAGATTTGATACAATCTCATAGTTTCCTTAAATGGACAGCTTTTTTTTTTATAATTACAAACCTGCATTTTATAATATACACCTGTATTTTATTTCAGTGTAATATGATTTAACTGATTGTATTGTACAAAGTATTTAATCTTAGTCTATTTTATATTGGACTGGATGTACATGTACCCAGCCAGCATGCACAGGTGGGCCCCATATGGTATACATATGTTCATTCATTCATTCAACCTTTATTTATACAGGCTAGCCTCGTTGAGTCACGGGGACTCATTTACAAGAGGGACCTGTCTCACTCACACCAAACAACCATCCACTCTCACACTCACACCTAGGGTCAATTTAGAGTCACCAATCAGCCTAACAAGCATGTTTTTTGGTCTGTGGGAGGAAACCGGAGTACCCGGAGGAAACCCACGCATGCACGGGGAGAACATGCAAACTCCACCCAGAAAGGCCCCGGACCGGGATTTGAACCGGCAACCTTCTCGCTGAGAGGCAGCAGCTCTACCAGTTGTGCTGCCATGTGCCATGTGCAAAAAACATGGGTCCCAAAAGGTTTTGTCCATGGTGGCCCCACATGGGTTTGCCCAGAAAGATTTTAATGGGCCCTGACTGGGTTTTCTGTGGGACCCATATGTTTAACTTAAATGAGACCCATGTAAAACCCATGTGTGTACCTTGAAGAATACCTGGGACTAAACTGGGTCCCTACTGGGCGAAAAATATGGGTAATAAGTGGGTTTGTCCACGGTTTCCATGGCCCACATGGGTTTGCCCAGATAGATTTTAATGGGCCCTGACTGGGTTTTTAGTGAGACCCAGATGTTTAACTTAATTGAGACCCATGTAAAACCCATGTGTGTGCCTTGAAGAATATCTACCTGGGACTAAACTGGGTCCCAACTAGGCTAAAAATATGGGTAATAAGTGGGTTTGTCCACGGTTTCCATGGTGGCCCCACATGGGTTTGCCCAGAGCCATATAGAGAGTTCTGACACTCTTTGATGTCGCCGACTGGCGGTCAATCGTTCCAAACAACGGCTATGGAAACCTTGTGGAGCTGCGCCCTCTGGCGGCGACGGAGCGCTACTGCAGGCAGAGTCAGACTGTAAAACAGCCATGGAACAAATCGCCCCCTCCATGACCCACGTGACTTCCGCATTCCATTCTTACAACGGAACTCTATGGAAGTGTCGCAACTCTCACTTTATATGGCTCTGGGTTTGCCCAGATAGATTTTAATGGGCCCTGACTGGGCTTTCAGTGGTTCCCAGATGGTTAACTTGCATGAGGCCCATGTAAAACCCACATGTGTACTTTCAAGGATATTTTCCTGGGTGTTAATGTTGTCCCAGCTGGGCTAGAACATGGGCAACAAGTGAGTTTATTTGCAGTTTCCATGGTGACCTCACATGGGTTTGCCTACTCTGTGACTTCTGTCTTAACATTGTGTGAGTTAAACCCAAAGAATGCACTCTGAGCCTCCCAACAGATAATACCCAAACTTTAACAAGAGGCACACAGATGTCCTTCTGACTCAAGGTGCAGCCCGGAACACTAAAATACTGCTAAACATTATGGGAAATCAACACACTCCCCGTTTTTTAGTTTCGTTTTTGATTGTGGCATTTTGAGTTGTAATTCTTGTTGGCTTTGATCAACGGATACAGATTTAAACTATAATTGAACACTAATATACCGTTAAGCATTATGGGAAATCAACACAGTTCACTCCCCGTTTTTTAGTTTCGTTTTTGATTGTGGCACTATGAGTTGTAATTCTTGTTGGTTTTGATCAACAGATACAGATATAAACTATACATTGAATTTATAAATGTAAATTCAATAGTTTAAATCTGTATCCCACATTTATACCACTTGGGATAAATGCAGTTAGCCCACATGGGCTTCCCATGCTGGGCACATTATACTAAAATCGCATGGGTCCTATATACTGATGCACATATCTGTCCCATTCCCAGTTCTCAGTCAACATTTATCTCTAAAATAATTTTCTCTGACCAAAACATTCCCTTTGCTGATACAGTGATTAATCTTGTGGCAAGATTTGATTCTCATCTTACATTTGAATCCCATATTAAAAACATTTGCAAGACTTCATTCTTTCATCTGAAAAACATCTCCAAACTGTCTATTACTTTTCCGATGCTGAAAAACTTAACCATGTTTTTGTCTCCTCAAGACTGGACTGAGGTGGCTCGGGCATCTGGTTAGGATGCCTCCTGGACGCCTCCCTGGTGAGGTGTTCCGGGCATGTCCCACCGGGAGGAGACCCAGAGGAAGACCCAGGACACGCTGGAGGGACTATGTTTCTCGGCTGGCCTGGGAACGCCTTGGGATTCCCCCAGAGGAGCTGCTGCTCCATGTGGCTGGGGAGAGGGAAGTCTGGGCCTCCCTACTTAGGCTGCTACCCCGCGACCCGACCTCGGATAAGTGGAAGAAAATGGATGGATGGAAGACTGGACTACTGCAATGCACTTTTTAAAGGAATTCCATCCAAGCACATTCAAAAACTTCAATATGAACAGAACAGTGCAGCAAGGATTCTGATGAAGCAAAGGAAACATGACCACACCCCAATCCTTAAATCCCTGCACTGGCTTCCCATTTCACTCCATATTGAATACTGTACAAGATTTCCTTACTCATCTACCAATCCATTCATGGCAATGCTCCACACTATCTTGAAGAATGTATTTATCTTCTTCTTTTGGCTTTTCCCTCTTCCCGGAAAAAAAGTATCTTCTTCTTTTGGCTTTTCCCTTTTCAGGGGTTGCCACAGCGAGTAATCCTCCTTCATTTCACTCTGTCCTGTCGTCTGTCTACCAATATGCCCACTGTCCATCCTCTGGACATGTTCAAACCATCTCAGTCTGGCCTCTCCAACTGTTATCTCCCAGTTGTTCAACCTGTGCTGTACCTCTGATGGTCTCATTCCTAATCTTATCCATCATTGTCACTTCAAAGGAGAACCTCAACATCTTTATTAATGCCACTTCGAGTTCTTTCTCCTGTCTTTTTGTCAATGCCACTGTCTCCTGGTCATACAACATAGCTGGTCTCACTAATGTTTTTTGTAAAATTTTATTTTGACCTTTGCTGACACCCTTTTGTCACTAATCACTCCTGAAACTTTTTACCATCTACTCCATCCTGCCTGGACTTTTTTCCCAACTCTTTACCACACTCCCCATTTTCCTGGACAGTATGTGGTAACAGAACCCAAGTGGTGTTCTGTTATTGGACTTCTATGCTCGTCATGGATTGTCCATAACGAACACCATGTTCAGGCATAAGGGTGTACACATGTGCTCTTGGCACCAGGACACCCTAGGTCGCAGTTTGATGATCGACTTTGTTGTCGTCTCATCTGATCTGCGGCCGCATGTCCTGGACACTCGGGTGAAGAGAGGGGCGGAGCTGTCAACTGACCACTACCTGGTGGTGAGTTGGCTCCGATGGTGGGGGAGGATGCCGGTCAGACCTGGCAGACCCAAACGTATTGTGAGGGTCTGCTGGGAACGTCTGGCAGAGTCTCCCGTAAGACGGAGCTTTAACTCCCACCTCCGGGAGAGCTTTGAACACGTTCCGAGGGAGGCGGGGGACATTGAGTCCGAGTGGGCCATGTTCCGCGCCTCTATTGTCGAGGCAGCTTATCAGAGTTGTGGCCGCAAGGTTGTTGGTGCCTGTCGTGGTGGCAACCCTCGAACCCGGTGGTGGACACCGGCGGTGAGGGATGCTGTCAAGCTGAAGAAGGAGTCCTATTGGGCCTTTTTGGCCTGTGGGACCCCGGAAGCAGCAGATAGGTACCGACAGTCCAAGCGGCATGCGGCTCGGGTGGTTGCTGAGGCAAAAACTCGGGCGTGGGAGGAGTTCGGAGAGGCCATGGAGAATGACTTCCGTACGGCTTCGAGGCGATTCTGGTCCACCATCCGGCATCTCAGGGGGGGAAAGCGGTACGCGACCAACACCATTTATGGTGGGGATGGCGTGCTGTTGACCTCAACTCGGGATGTTGTGAGTCGGTGGGCGGAATACTTCGAAGACCTCCTCAATCCTACTGGCACGTCTTCCACTGAGGAAGCGGAGCCTGGGGACTTTGGGTCGGGCTCTCCAATCTCTGGTGCTGAGGTCACCGAGGTGGTTAAAAAGCTCCGCGGTGGCAGGGCTCCGGGGTGGATGAGATTCGCCCTGAGTTCCTTAGGGCTCTGGATGTTGTGGGGTTGTGTTGGCTTACGCAACTCTGCAATATCGCGTGGACATCGGGGGCAGTTCCCTTGGATTGGCAGACTGGGGTGGTGGTTCCCCTATTCAAAAAGGGGGACCGTAGGGTGTGTTCCAACTATAGGGGGATCACACTCTTAAGCCTCCCTGGTAAGGTCTATTCAGGGGTTCTGGAGAGGAGGGTCCGTCGGATAGTCGAACCTCGGATTCAGGAGGAGCAGTGTGGTTTTCGTGCTGGTCGTGGAACACTGGACCAGCTCTACACCCTCAGCAGGGTCCTGGAGGGTACGTGGGAGTTTGCCCAACCAGTTTACATGTGCTTTGTGGACTTGGAGAAGGCATTCGACCGCGTCCCTCGGGGGGTTCTGTGGGGGGTACTCCGGGAGTATGGGGTACCAGACCCATTGATATGGGCTGTTAGGTCCCTGTACGACCGGTGTCAGAGCTTGGTCCGCATTGCCGGCAGTAAGTCAGGCTCGTTTCCAGTGAGAGTTGGACTCCGCCAAGGTTGCCCTTTGTCACCGATTCTGTTCATAACTTTTATGGACAGAATTTCTAGGCGCAGCCAAGGTGTTGAGAGGATCCGTTTTGGTGGCCTTAGAATCGCTTCTCTGTTTTTTGCAGATGATATGGTCCTATTGGCTTCATCAGGTCGTGATCTACAGCTTTCGCTGGAGCGGTTTGCAGCCGAGTGTGATGCGGCCGGGATGAGGATCAGTTCCTCCAAATCCGAGGCCATGGTCTTGAGCCGGAAAAGGGTAGCATGCCCTCTCCGGGTCGGGGAGGAGGTCCTGCCCCAAGTGGAGGAGTTTAAGTATCTCGGGGTCTTGTTCACGAATGAGGGAAAACTGGAGCGTGAGATCGATAGGCGGATAGGTGCAGCATCCGCAGTGAAGCGGGCGCTGTACCGGTCTGTCGTGGTGAAGAGAGAGCTGAGTCAAAAGGCAAAGCTCTCAATTTACCGATCGATCTACGTTCCCACCCTCATCTATGGTCATGAGCTTTGGGTTGTGACCGAAAGAACGAGATCTCGGATACAAGCGGCTGAAATGAGTTTTCTCCGCAGGGTGTCTGGACTCTCCCTTAGAGATAGGGTGAGAAGCTCAGTCATCCGGGAGGGACTCGGAGTAGAGCCGCTGCTTCTCCACATCGAGAGGAGCCAGTTGAGGTGGCTCGGGCATCTGGTTAGGATGCCTCCTGGACGCCTCCCTGGTGAGGTGTTCCGGGCATGTCCCACCGGGAGGAGACCCAGAGGAAGACCCAGGACACGCTGGAGGGACTATGTTTCTCGGCTGGCCTGGGAACGCCTTGGGATTCCCCCAGAGGAGCTGCTCCAAGTGGCTGGGGAGAGGGAAGTCTGGGCCTCCCTACTTAGGTTGCTACCCCCGCGACCCGACCCCGGATAAGCGGACGAAAATGGATGGATGGATGGATGGATGGTATGTGGACCACAAGAACAGTACTTGAAGTACTGCACCTTTGTAACCTCTGCTTCTTGTTGCCTCACTGTTCCACCTCCTCCCTCTCATTCAAACATGGACTCACTACGGCTGACTTTCATTCCTCTTCTCTAAAGGTTCAGTATGTAATTTCTGGAACACGCTGGAACTTAGGAAATTTTTGAACAGAGACACGTTTCTGGTCCTTCCCCCTCAGAGCCATATATGGCTCTGAGACTTGCTCTTGCCCTTGCTCTGCTGAAATTCAAATTCAAGCTCTGTTTTTATTGGCTGATTCAAATTCAAGCTTAGTTTTTATTAGCTGGTTACAAACTCTGTTTTTATTGGCTGGTTAACGGCGTGTCACTGTGGCTTTTTAGAAATGCTTTTAGAGAAGCAAGGGGACAATAGTTTTTTTCAGGGATTACTTGTCTAAAATCAGTATGTCAGGAGGCAGTAACAGAGTGAAGAAATATATTGTTGGAAAAGTTACATACAGCTCCTTTAAAGTATATACCTGAAACCTCAAGTTCTCTTCCACCTGTTCTTACAACCTATTAATTTATTTATTTATTCAACCAGCCAGGGTTCCATATAATGATGCCCTTTTCTTTCCCATTCCCAGTTAGCCCACATACAAATGTACTGGGCCCTACCGTATATATCCATGCCCAGGTTCAACCCATGTAAAGTGATCCCACATTTATACCATGGGATAAATACAGTTAGCCCACATGGGCTTCCCATGCTGGGTACATTATACTAAAATCACATGGGTCCCATATACTGATGCACATATCTGTCCCATTCCCAGTTAGCCCAAATAAAATTGAACTGGGGCCTATAGTATATCTATGCCCAGGTTCAACCCATGTAAGGTCAGCCCACACTTATCCCAATGGGGTAAATACAGTTAGCCCATAAGGGCTTCCCATGCTGGGCCCATTATACTAAAACCACATGGGTCCCATATAATAATGCCCATTTATGTCCCATTCCCAGTTGGCCCACATACAATTAAACTGGGGCCTATATATCTATGCCCAGGTTCAACCCATGTAAGGTCAGCCCACACTTATCCCAATTGGGGTAAATACAGTTAGCCCACATGTGCTTCCCATGCAGGGCCCATTATACCGAAACCACATGGGTCCTATATAATATTGCCCATTTCTGTCCCATTCCCAGTTAGCCCACATACAAATGAACTGGGGCCTATATATACATGCACAGGTTGAAGCCATGTATCCCACTTGTGGTGAAAACAGTTAGCCCATAAGGGCTTCCCATGCTGTGCCCATTATACTAAAACCACATGGGTCCCATATAATGCCCATTTATGTCCCATTCTCAGTTAGCCCACATACAATTGAACTGGGGCCTATATATCTATGCCCAGGTCCAACCCATGTAAGTTCAGCTCACACTTATCCCAATCGGGGTAAATACAGTTAGCCTACATGTGCTTCCCATGCTGGGCCCATTATACCAGAACCATATGGGTCCCATATAATATTTCTCATTTCTGTCCCATTCCCAGTTAGCCCACATAAAAATGAACTGGGGCCTATATATCCATGCCAAGGCTGAACCCATGTAATGTCATCCAACACTTATCCCACTTGGGGTCAATACAGTTAGCCCACATGTGCTTCCCATGCTGGGTCCATTATACCAAAACAACATGGGTCCCATATAATATTGCCCATTTCTGTCCCATTCCCAGTTAGCCCACATGAAATTGTACTGGGCCTTATATATCCATGCCCAGGTTGAACCCATGTAAGGTGATCCCACATTTATACTACTTGGGATAAATACAGTTATCCCACATGGGCTTCCCATGCTGAGCCCATTATACCAAAACCACATGGGTCCCATATAATATTGCCCATTTCTGTCCCATTCCCAGTTAGCCCACATAAAAATGAATTGGGACCTATATATCCATGCCAAGGCTGAACCCATGCAAGTTCATCCAACATTTATAATAATAATAACATAATAAACTTTATTTGTATAGCACCTTCCTACAATGCCTTGCATTGACCAAGGTGCTTAACAGGACAGAAAATATAAAAACTGGTACAACAAATCAGTGAAAATAGAATAAAAAACAACAGCAATAAAAGGAGGCAATGGAAATAAAAATGCTACATACTAAAATACCAAAGTAATAAAAGTTACACACTGAAAGCTTTTTTGAACAAGTGGGTCTTCAGTCTGGTTTTGAACAGAGTCAGATCAGAGGTGGTATGCAGCTCAAGGGTGAGACTGTTCCAGGCTTTTGGGTCGGCAACAGAAAAGGACCGGTCACCCCATTGTTTGTACCTTGAGCGAGGCACCTCCAGCAGGTGTAGACTGGCAGATCGTAAAGCTCTGCTGGGGTGATGGACTTTCAAAAGTTCAGAGATGTACAGAGGTGCAAGTCCATTCAGAGCTTTGAAAACAAACAGCAGCAGCTTGAACTGTATCCTGAACTGAACCGGGAGCCAGTGTAGAGAGGACAGGACAGGAGTGATGTGTTCATATTTCCGTGTGTTGGTCAAAAAGCGGGCGGCAGAGTTTTGAACAAGCTGTAAACGGGAGATGGAGGATTGATTAATACCAACATACAAAGCATTACAATAGTCAAGTCTGGAGGTCACAAAGGCATGGATGGCCTTCTCCAGATCACTACGGCTGAGGAGTGACTTTACTTTAGAGAGCAGACGGAGCTGAAAGAAGCTGGTTTTGACAACAGAACTGATCTGTTTATCAAGCTTTAAGTTGGAGTCAAGCTGCACTCCAAGATTTCTAACTACCGGGTTGAAGTGGGGGAGGGGAAGACCAAAACTGGGACTGGGAAGGATGTTGCTGGCGTCACCGGGTGCACCAAATAAAATGCATTCAGTTTTATCTGTGTTTAGGTGGAGGAAGTTTTGAGACAGCCAGTGCTTAATGTCATTTAAGCAGTTGACAAGAGTGTTTGAACTGAGTGAGGGGTTGGGAGTGACTGGCAGATAGATTTGTAAATCGTCTGCATATAGATGAAAAGACAGATTATGACGTGCAATGATTGATCCTAATGGCAGCATGTAAAGAGAGAAGAGGACTGATCCCAGAATGGATCCCTGTGGTATGCCAGAGGTCAGAGGGGTTGATGAAGAGGAGGACAGATCATCTATCATGACAGAAAAGTTCTCCCAGTCAGGTAAGATCTGAACCACTCTAGCACAGCTCCCTGGAGGCCAACCTGCTGAGACAAACGGTTGATTAGTACCTGATGGTTGACGGTGTCAAATGCTGCTGAAAGGTCTAACATCACCAGCAGAGCAGGGTTTTTTGCATCCAGAGAAAGAAGAATATCATTCTGCACTTTGAGCAGTGCAGATTCAGTACTGTGACGAGCTCGAAAACCAGACTGAAAATTTTTCAAACAGGTTGTTGTGCTCTAGAAAAGATTGAAGTTGAATAAAAACAATCTTTTCTAGGACCTTTGATAAAAATGACAGATGGGAAACTGGCCTGAAATTAGAGAGAGCTGTAGGATCCAAGCCTGGTTTTTTGAGAAGAGGCCTGACCACAGCGTGTTTGAAAGCAGATGGCACAAAACCTGAAGTTAGACAGCTGTTAATGAATGACAAAACACAAGGACCAATTACATCAAAGGACTGTTTGAATATTTTTGATGGAATGATGTCCAGAGAACAGTTTGTTGGTTTCATCTGCTGAACCACCTTGATGAGGTGAGGGAGTGAAACCAGGTCGAACTGGTCAAAAACAGCGGTGGTTATTGCAGACGCACATGACTGGACAGTATTTGATGGGCTGACAATGTTCTGCCTGATAGTCTATTTTGTTGACAAAATAGCTCTGAAAGTCATCACAGGTAGACTGAGTGGCAGTTTTCAGAACATTGACAGAGGGTTAATGACAGACTGGATTGTGCTAAAAAGCGTCCTCGGCCGGTTGGAGCTGGTGGTGATTAAATTGGAGAGGTACTGTGACTTGGCCTGCTTAACAGCATTTTGATAATCACAGAGACAGTCTCTCAGTATTCCCTGGGATACATGAAGCCGGTCCCGCTTCCATTTTCGCTCAGCTTTCCTGCAGCGTTGTCGAAGAGCCCGCGTGGTTTCATTGAGCCATGGAGGTGATTTATTCTTTGAAGAAGCCTGTTTAAGAGGAGCGATGGAGTCCAAGATCGTTGTGCAGGTGTGATGGAAGGAGGTGATGAAGCCCTCAGGATGTAGAGATGGGTCCAGGCTGACGGCAGAGCATAAGTCAGTGCTCTTAAAGGAATCAGTGAACTGACTTGGAGTGGATGAGGTGATGGAGCGGCAGAGACATGCTGGGAGAACAGCCTTCGGTGCAGGAGGGGTGGAAAATTCAAATAAGATTGGAAAATGGTCTGAAATACAGGTGTCCAGAATCTCCACAGCAGATATTTGAAGGCCGTGAGAGATAATTAAGTCCAGTGTATGACCCTGACTGTGCGTGGCCCCCGAGACAGACTGTGACAGGTTAAAAGAGTCCAGGAGGTCCTGAAACTCACATCCAAGTTGATTACTTGGGTAGCAGGTGTGCGTTGAAATCTCCACAAAAAAGCAGAGAGTCAAATTTTGGTAGTAGTTCAGCCAGCAGTTCTGAAAACTCACTGAGGAAGTCCTTATTATATTGTGGTGGCTGATAAATGAGGCTACACAGCAGAGGTTTAGCAGATTCCAGCACAAACAGCATTATTTCAAAGCTTTTGTAGTTTTTCTGAGGCAACATGCGGCACTTGAACGCCTCACTGAACACAGCAGCCAGCCCCCCCCCTCTCCCAGACCCGCGCGGAGCGCTCAGGTAAGAGAAGCCAGATGGGAGGAGTTCAGAGAAGGAGCTGTTGTCCTACGGCTTCTGCCAAGTTTCCATCAGCAGAAACAGATCCAGACGATGAGTGGAGATCAAATCACTTAATATAAAAGTTTTATTAGTGATCGATCGGGCGTTAAACAGTGCTGCACGTACTGGCACCCAGCCAGTTACGTCACCCGCAGCTCGTGCGAGCGGGCGGAGGTTCTGTTTAACGCAGCCTTGGTTCTGGTTCTTCACCGGAGGACTACATGGATACTGACCGCTGACGTCATGATTAACAGGAACAAGGCAGCGATGACGATGAATCGTGGAACGATGGACATCAAAGACGCTGAATTCAGGAGGTAAGTCGGCTGTAACAGTGCTGTGAGAGGAGAGATACTTTTTAAATCTCACCAGAACTCCCGCTCTGGTTCCACGTCTTTTGCGTCGCTTATTGCGAGGCGACGGGCTGGCGTCGTGGTGTAAATAGGTAGGAACAGACGCCAGGAAAGGTGGAGGTAGTGGTGGAGGCTTAAAATGTCCACATTTGCCAGTACAGTAGTCGGTGCGTTGATTAGCAAGTCTCGTATATTTAGAAGAGTTGAGCGATCATAGACCAGAAGCGAGCTAGGATGCATCGTCGATGAAAAAAAGGCAAAACACGAACAACAATAAAAAGTTCAAGAGAGGAGGAAGACAGCGTGCCGTGAACAAAAAAGGCGCCATCTTTCGCCATTTATCCCACTAGGGTCAATATTGTTAGCACACATGGGTTTCCCATACTGTGCCCATTATACTAAAACCACATTGGTCGCATTTAATGATGCCCATTTCTGTCCCATTCCCAGGTAGCCCAAATAAAATTGAACTGGGGCCTATATATCTATGCCCAGGTTCAACCCATGTAAGGTCAGCCCACACTTATCCCAATTGGGGTAAATACAGTTAGCCCACATGTACTTCCCATGCTGGGCCCTTTACACCGAAACCACATGGGTCCCATATAATAATGTCCATTTCTGTCCCATTCCCAGTTAGCCCACATACAAATGAACTGGGGCCTATATATACATGCCCAGGTTGAAGCCATGTAAGGTCATCCCACATTTAGCCCACTTGGGGTAAATACAGTTAGCCCATAAGGGCTACTCATGCTGGGCCCATCATACTAAAACCACATGGGTCCCATATAATAATGCCCATTTCTGTCCCATTCGCAGTCAACCCACATAAAATTGAAATGGGACCTTTATATTCATGCCCAGGTTCAACCCATGTAAGGTCAGCCCACTCTTATACCACTTGGGGTAAATACAGTCTGCCCACATGGGCTTCCCATGCTGGGTCCATTATACTAAAACCACATGGGTCCCATATAATAATGTCCATTTCTGTCCCATTCCCAGTTAGCCCACATACAAATGAACTGGGGCCTATACAGTATATACATGCCCAGGTTGAAGCCATGTAAGGTCATCCCACATTTAGCCCACTTGGGGTAAATACAGTTAGCCCATAAGGGTTTCCCATGCTGGGCCCATCCATTATACTAAAACCACATGGGTCCCATATAATAATGCCCATTTCTGTCCCATTCGCAGTTAACCCACATAAAAACGAACTGGGACCTTTATATTCATGCCCAGGTTCAACCCATGTAAGGTCAGCCCACTCTTATACCACTTGGGGTAAATACAGTCTGCCCACATGGGCTTCCCATGCTGGGTCCATTATACTAAAACCACATGGGTCCCATATAAAATTGCCCATTTCTGTCCCATTGCCAGTTAGCCCACATTAATGCTGTATAGGACATATTTAGCCCAACAGGGCCAACAAAATGGGTTCCTTTATGGGAAACCATATGGGTCTCATGCAGTTAGCCCAGATAAATCCCATGCCCACTCATTACCCAATAGCCCACAATAACCCCATGTGGGGCCCAACTATGCATGCTGGCTGGGTACTAGTTTCCTTTTGTACAGTGCCCTGGAATGACTTGTTGTGTGAACTGGCACCAAATGAATGAACTCAACTGAACTGAAATGAAAACTATCAAGCACATGGGTCCTCTTTGTTTTCCTGTTAACCAAAGGCATTAAAATATATGGTATGTCATGTAAAACTGGTTTATTTACAGTAAATAGGAAGCATACTTGGTGTTGTGAAGTATGCAAGTGGAACGTGGGTTACTGGTATGTACATAGAGTGTATTGTATGTGTGTTTGTGTGTGCTGGAGCCTCGTGCCAGTGAAGGGAAGGGCAGCGGATGGCTCGGAGGCCTCAGTCCATTCCTCTGATTTAACTTGACACCACTTGCACTAAGACTGCGACAGCTGCATATGCACATGCCGGCCATTCTGTTTGTTGTAGGGGATTACGCCGCGATAAAAGCCCCAGTGAGTAGCAGTGTGGCTGGGCAGCAGAACTACTGTCCCCCCACAACACCACCACGCCTCCACTGACTTAGAAAGCTTTCTCCAGGCCTCCAGAGCCCTGTGAAAACACAGGTGGGGCACTTCATTCTGAACTGTAATGAATGGGAGTATTCTCCTGGTGATTGGCCAGGCAGTAGTAGGGTCACCTCGCCTTTAGACATCAGTTAAATTGCTCAGCGCTGCAGCTTATGCAAGGCTCATTACTCATCAGAAGCGTTGAAGGCAAAGCGGTGTGTTTAGTGCATGTGACTCCATTCATTTATCTTCAGAATGTTTACCTTATTCACTTATATTGTGTTGTATGTAATGATTTGTATTGAGTAGGAGGTATGTTCCTTGTATAATCTGTGAGCTGTGATGTGTAGCTGCTCTAAAATCACTGCAATCAGAACAATCTGATTTCTAGGATTCAATTAATCCTGCACCCTGTATTCACTGGACATCATTAACTTCACATAGACTTTTCCACTGGTACATTTTCATCTTTAAATCACTTCTTGGTCTGCTGCCTTCATACATCTCCTAGATGTCTTTGTGTGAGTGCAGCTACAGCGTGCGCTCTCAGGACATGATCACCTGCAGTGTTCCGTCAGTGAGGACTGAACTTGGCAAAAGGGCCTTCTCCTACTCCGCTCCTGCTTCCTGGAATATCTTACAAAAAGATCTGAAGATCCCGACCTTGACCTCTCTAAATGACTTTAAGCATCTGTTGGAATCCTGGCAAAAACCAATGCAGACATGTTCCTGTTTTCTACATCTACCTTATAATCTGTATGTTTTGCTACTTTGATATCTTTGTTTTAACTTGTTTAAAAAAAATCTGTATTTCTCTCTTAAGATTGTCTAATGTTGATTGTTCAAGGAAAATCTGCTGTTACTGTTGTCATCATTCTTGAGTTTGTAGACAGGTCTCTCTTGTAAATGAGTCCTCAAGGCTCAATGAGATTAACCTGACTAAATAAAGGTTGAATGAATGAAAAAATGGATGTGTTGTTATCAAGACGAAAGTAGGGAAACGGCATCAGAGGCGATGGACTTTGACGTCTGTTGTCACTTTGGTGACCATATCTTCTCCCAGAAGTACCAGTAATATTACAGCATGAATCCACCATTTAGGCCCAGTACAGTAATGTGTTCTGGAGTCGTCCAAACACACGAGAAATAAGATTTAATATGTTGTATTTTTTTTCAATCGGATAATATTTTTCTGCTTCATTTTATTTTAAAAGGTTAATTTAATGCAATTTGCATGTCATGACATATGAATTAACAAATTAATTAAAGTTAAACCAACACAACATGTCTGTTAGTAAGAACACATTTAAAACACCTTAGTATGGATTGAACTTGAAGAACAAACACTATTCTTACAAAAGATGAACCCTCATCACATGTGTTGATTGTGCAGAGTACAGTGTTGTCAATGGAAAATCTTCCATAGAGCTTTATTTAGGCTGAAAAAAGGCAGTATCATATGCTCCACTTTATATTTATATTAGTCATGCTGAAAGAAGTCAGTCTAGTCAAAATAAAAATGTTTGATCATGACATCAAGAGAATTCCTCAAATACTTCTAGTAATTTGTTGATTTGCAGTAATTATTCCCTCTAGGTCACAAGTCGGCAACATTTTATCCCTAGAGATCCATTTAGACTTAGATGGGACTGAAGTGCCATGAACAGAATTTAAACATACGTTACCGGCATATATAATAATAATGAATTTAATTTATAACACACTTATAACGCAAAAATCTCAAAGTGCTATCACATAAAACATCACATCTTCTGCAAAAGTACACTTAAAATAGTTGTTTTCTTTTACTTGACAACATAAGCCGCTAAATGCTTTACTGGATACTCTTTCAAACCGTTCAGGTTTTCTTATCTTTATTTTTTATTTATTTTTATATGTACTGTACCGGTATAGTTTTAGCCAGGGGCAGTTCTAGGATCTGACCTTTAGGGGTGCTTTAGCCCCCTGTGCTTACAATGGCCCTTGGCTTAAACAACGTGGTGCCCATTGGTGTGAGAAGCATTCATTATGTGGGGGGACAGGGGTCTGGGGGTCTTCCCCTAGAAATTTTTTGAATAAAGTAGATGCTGCATTCTGGTGTATTTTAACAGGTTTTTAAACATCAGACGATAAATTTACCTTAAGTAAATACTTGATTCAAAAACTAATTTAGAGAACATGGCACAGCAAGAAGTAGCGCTAAACTAGCGGCATCCAATACAGATGTGCTAGCTAAGACGTTACGGAGAGCGCTCTGCTTTACACAACCTAATAAATGCTCTGTACAAAATAAGTTTAGTGTTAACTGATCATAATGAATAAAGACTTTTATATGCCACCAGAAAATTGTAACATCTACAAATAAAACACACAAAACAAAGCACAGCAACGTTATGCATTTAAATTAACCATTAATTATACAATGTTATTATGACTAAATGTAGGATTTAAGATGAGATAAGATTCTTGCAGTTACCTTTGTACAGATGAACATGCGGTACTTCCTGTTTATCGCTGCTGTATTCAGCTGATCATGAGGTCG
>JBBPBX010039926.1:8677-29636 GCA_038048925.1 Garcialebias charrua | reverse complement strand
CGGGTGGATGAGTATGGAATAAGAATATCCTTCAGATAATCTGGTGAAGTTCCGTGTAAGCATTGATGTGTAATGAGAGCAGTTTTGTACTGAATTCTGTAGGCGACAGGAAGCCAATGAAGGTTATGGAGAATGGGCGTAATATGTTCAAATTTACGAACTCTCAACAAGATCCTTGCTGCACTGTTTTGAATATATTGAAGTTTCTGAAGGTTTTTGCCAGGGATTCCAATAAACAGGGAGTTGCAGTAGTCGAGCCTGGAGGAGACAAAAGCATGGACGAGCTTCTCAGCATCGGAAAAAGTTAGGGATGGGCGAAGTCTGGAGATGTTTCGAAGATGGAAGAAGCAAGTTTTAAACAGATGCTTAATGTGATTTTCAAATGTAAGATTGGAGTCCATTTTTATTCCAAGATTAGTAACAGAGGTGGAGAGGGGGATGTCTTGTCCAGAAAAGGAAAGTGTTGTTATAGTAGATGTTTGTACCTGGTGAGGGGTGCCAATCAGTATGGCCTCAGTCTTGGAGCAGTTTAATTGAAGAAAGTTCTGATTCATCCATGCCCTAATTGCCTCCAGGCAGGCAGAGAGGGCAGTGAGTGAAGATGGAGATGACAAGGTGGAAGATGAGGATGCTCCAGTCCTGATGTAAAGCTGTGTATCGTCGGCATAACAGTGAAAAGAAATGTTGAACTGATTAATAATTTGACCTAAAGGCAGCATGTAAAGGGAAAACAGCAGGGGCCCCAGAACCGACCCCTGAGGGACACCACAGGAGACACAAACTGTCTGGGACGTGGCGTTGCCAAGACTAACACATTCCAGCCTATTGGAGAGGAAAGATTTGAACCAGTCCAGGACTGTGTCGCAGAGACCGACCTCCACATGAAGACGGTGGAGGAGGATACTATGGTCCACAGTGTCGAAGGCTGCAGTGCACAAAAAACTATGTGTGGGAACACAAAAACATTTCTGAGGGAACACAAAAAACTTTGCATGGGAACACAAAAAACTTTGTGTGGGAACAAAAAAACTTTGCGTGGGAACACAAAAACTTTGCGTGGGAACACAAAAACTTTGCTTGGGAACACAAAAACTTTGCTGGGAACACAAAAACTTTGCATGGGAACACAAAAAACTGCGTGGGAACACAAAAACTTTGCATGGGAACACAAAAGCTTTGCTGGGAACACAAAAAACTTTGTGTGGGAACACAAAAAACGAACACAAAAACTTTGCGTGGGAACACAAAAACTTTACGTGGGAACACAAAAAACTTTGCGTGGGAACACAAAAACTGCGTGGGAACACAAAAACTTTGCTGGGAACACAAAAAACTTTGCGTGGGAACACAAAAAACTTTGCGTGGGAACACAAAAACTTTGCTGGGAACACAAAAACTTTGTATGGGAATGCAAAAAAAAAACAAAAAAACATGTCCCCTCCGGGGCTCCGTACAGAGAACGGCCAGTTAGTAGCACTCAGAGCCTAGAACTATGGCGCGCGCACACAAACACATTATTGCTTTGCCTTGAATGTGCTGGTGAAGATTCTCTGTCATCCAGGACATGATAAAATAAAAAAGGTGTTCAATACATAAACAACTGGACTTTATTTGTAACAGAAGACGTTTAGATGAGAAGCGAAACGTCTTCTGCTAGCCTACATATAAAGCCCAGTTGTTTCTGTATTGAACGCCTTTTTTTGATTTTGCCTTGAAATGGCAGGCAATAATGAGTCAAACAGTAGCTACAGTTACCTTCAGGCACTACTGTTGCTCAAAAATCTTTTTTATTTTTGTGAAATTTTGGTGTTAACAGCAGCAGTAAAAGCACTTCAGCAGATGCTACTTGCTAATATGCTAACTACGACATGAACGGGGCGGGGCTTCGTTAACCACGCGGGACCATGATGCTCTGAGCCCTGTGACGTCAGACTAGGCTACCGCGATCAGCAGGTCAAAAAAGATGGCGGAGGAGGAGAGCAGGTTGAAGCAACGGTACCACAAAAACAGCATCTTCAGAGAAGGTACGTGATCCGGACTTGATGATAATGGTAACCTAATGTTTGACGGTGGGGTGTTTTGTTTCCAAAGTCGCATTTTTATGTTTTACGACGAAACAAATGAGCAAAACATCTCTGGAGGAAGCTCTGCCCCGCTTCGTCGAACATCACCATCGTTAAATCAGAGTGTCCTGTACCCACAGCGGTAACATGTCTGTGGAAACATGACGAATATAAACTGAACGAACGTCCACTCGTTTCCCCGGTGGGTGATGTTGATGTTGTTCAACCTTCCTGCAGAGAAGTGTTGGTTAGCTAACTGTTATGTAGCAGTAGAGAAAGATGCCTGACTTGACTGTACTTTTCAAGAAGCGTTTTGTTTATCGGCTGTTTCTGTGGTGAGCAGACTGTAATCCCTGTGTGTTACATGAGAAGGCTAGTTGACTGTAATATGGAGACTGGATTTATTTCACTACCTTGGTTCGCGTTAATGACGTGAACATTGATCTGTTCAGGCTACTTTTTCATTCAGCCTTTATTTAGACAGGTTAATCCCATTGAGCCTCGGGGACTCACAAGAGAGACTTGATAAAAGAGTGATGACCGCAATGGACAACAACAACATTAGACAGTCATAAAATAGGCATAGGTATACAAATTTAAGTTTCTCTTCTTTTTTTTTTTTAAGGACAATCAAGAGGAATACAGTAGTAGCAAAAAGAAACAAACAAAAAAACCAGCTAGATTATAAGGCGATTTAGGAAACTAAAAACAGGAAAATGTCTGCATTGGTTTTTGCCAGGAACTTAACAGTTTTAAAATCACGAAGAGGTCAAGGTCGAGAGCTTCAAATACTAGTTTAAAGGGGACCTCAGATGTATTTTTTAAATTTTTATGGTATTTCTGTGGGATATCCAGACCCTATTCCTTCAATTTAATGCACAAAATAATTATTAGATAATCAATTATACCCTTTTTAATTCTGCCATTTTTAACTTTCGTTTTGAACGACCGGTTTCTTGAAGTCCACGCCCTTCAACGATCTGTTTACGCCCTCTGTAACAGCCAGTATCTGTAATGTGTTGTTGTTTTAAAATTAGCTCTTTTTTTATTACTCATTTGACTTACTGTTAGTGCTAGCTTAAGATAACTTACCGAAACCCGTCTGAGCGCGCCGCCATGAGCTGCTCCTTTTAGCATGAGACCTGCCGAATCCGAAGCTAATGTTAGCTTGTTCCTCTTCCGGTGTTCGCCAGCTCCGCTCGTTGCACGCGGAGATTTTGGGAGTTATCGCTGTTCCAGTCAAGACAACACAAAGTTCACCAAGTGTCTCCCGTAAATTAATCCGTAAGGAGAAGGTCCTCGCTGCTGCGAGGCTGCAACGAGGCTGTACAGTTGAAGCTCCGCTCCATCCGCCAGAAGAGGGTCCCGTTGCCGCCGGTCCCTATGCCGGGAGTCCGCTCGTTTAATTTTTGCCGGCTGCGCGTTGGGAGCGATCGCAAATACACTAAAAATTGAACTAAAACATAAAAATAACAATTATACTTTATTTATAAAGCCATTTAAAAAAAACACAGCTGCAACAAAGTGCTGTACACATGAAATTAAGAACATATAAACAAAAGATGAGATGAAATCATGAAAAACAACAGTCATGTGTTTAATACAGAAGTGGGTTGAGCCTAACCAGGGGTTGCTAGGTGAGGGGCTGGACTCAGGTTTGAGGTGATTGGCTACGGCTTGTGACGTCAATAACTGCAGGAAGTGTGAATCCAGGTGTATTTATCAAAAATAAATAAATCTACTTAGAGTAAATAAACCACTGGGTGCATTTTTTTGGCACAAGGACTGTTTTTTTATGAAGTAAATACCCAAAGTTGAGTAAAAAAAACATTAAAAAGTGAATTTTGCATCTGTGGTCCCCTTTAAAGGTACCCCTTGTTTGTGAATTTTGGGTAAACCATACAGACTGGGCGTGGCCTCCCCTGGGTACAGTCTGTGGTTAGGGATTGCTCTAAATCCATACTGACTGTTGCTTAGAATATTTTGTTTATCTATAAATTGATCTAGTCTGTTCACAAATAGTTTCTCAATAATTTTTGAGAACTGTGGTAACAAGGATATTGGTCTATAATTGTTGAACACATATTTATCACCATTTTTAAAAAGAGGAACAACCTTAGCTACTTTCATGTTATCGGGGAATATTCCTGTTGAAAATGATTAATTACATATACACTGTAAATGTAAACGGCTCAATAACATGGCTCATTATCTTCTTTCTTCTTCTTCTTTCGGCTTTTCCCTTTTCAGGGGTCGCCACAGCGAGTCATCCTCCTCCACCTCACTCTGTCCTCTGCATCCTCTGTCCTCACTCCAACCACCTCCACGTCCTCCCTAACTGCATCCATATATCTCCTCTTTGGTCTCCCTCTTTGTCTTTTTCCTGGCAGCTGCATTTCTAACATCCTTCTACCAATATAACCACTGTCCCTCCTCTGGACATGTCCAAACCATCTCAGTCTGGCCTCCCTAACTTTATCTCCCAGTTGTTTAACATGTGCTGTACCTCTGATGATCTCATTCCTGATCTTATCCATCCTTGTCACTCCTAAGGAGAACCTCAGCATCTTCATTTCTGCCACTTCCAGTTCTTTCTCCTGTCTTTTTGTCAATGCCACTGTCTCCAGACCATACAACATAGCTGGTCTCACCACTGTCTTGTAAACTTTTCCTTTGACCTTTGCTGACACCTTTTTGTCACAAATCACTCCTGAAACTTTTCTCCATCCACTCCATCCTGCCTGGACTCTCTTTTTCACCTCTTTACCACATTCCCCATTTTCCTGGACAGTGGACCCCAAGTACTTGAAGTCCTGCACCTTTGTGACCTCTGCTCCTTGTAGCCTCACTGTTCCACTGGCCTCCCTCTCATTCACACACATGTACTCTGTCTTACTACGACTGACTTTCATTCCTCTTCTTTCAAGAGCATACCTCCACCTCTCCAAGTTCTCTTCCACTTGTTCCCTGTTCTCACCACAGATCACAATGTCATCTGCAAACATCATAGTCCATGGGGATTCCTGCCTGACCTCATCTGTTAGTCGGTCCATCACCAGAGCAAACAAGAAGGGGCTCAGAGCCGATCCTTGATGCAATCCCACCGCCACCTTGAAGCTATCTGTCACTCCCACAGCACATCTCACCACTGTCCTGCTGTCTTCATACATGTCCTGTACAGGGAACCCCCGACCTACGTACGAGTTTGGGACCTAAGAACCGTTCGCAGCTCGATCCGTTCGTAGGTAGGGGGTGAAAATTATATTTAAAAAAAAAAATTATTCATTCATTCATTCATTCAACCTTTATTTATCATGCTAACGGAGCGCGCGCACACATTTAAGCATGTAAAGTAGTGTACTGTAATGTTAAACATTGCTATTCACATTTACAGAATAAATAAAAATATATTTTCTTACTTTGAGATGGTCAAAGCCGACATCTTAGGTTGCCATGCGTTGATTGTTTTCGGGCCGAGCAGCGCGGGGGCCGGCAAGCCACCGCAGCTGCTCCAGGCCTGTGTTAGCTAGCTGGCTAGCTTCTGCTAGCCAAGCCATGAGCTAGTGTTGGAGCGGCGGCGCGATCAATCTGCAGCTTCTGCTGCTCCAGCCGCTGCTCCAGCCTGAGACGTCCACAGAGCTATTCCAGCTAGTAATTAATCCACATGATGCGATCCTGGTCACCAGTGTTCAAAAGGCCGGCTCCCGTGTTAGCTCCAGTGTTAGCTCTGGAGCTAGCCAGGCCGGAGGTGTAGCCAGGCCGGCCGGAGGTGTTCGCACGGCGGCCTGGCACGATCGGCGATAAATCCGCTGCCTGAGACATCCACAAAGTTCACAGAGACGTTTCCAGCTAGTAATTAATCCATATGAAGCCATCCTGGTCACCAGTCTTCGTCCAGCTCTCGGCAGCTAACCTAAGATGGCGTCCGGTCCGGTGTTCTACATTAATTTGTGACCGGAGACCCCAGTGACTGAACCTTAAATAGCGTCCGGTGTTCTACATTAATTTGTGACCGTGTAAACTGAAGACCTACTTCCTGTTTCCCAAAATTGCTCAAAAATTGCTCAAAAATGATCAGAAATGATCTTTTTTATCATAATTATTATTTATAAAGCCTTTAAAACAACCAGAGCTGCAACAAAGTGATGTACACATGAAATTAAGAACATTTAAACACAAAAAAAAAAAAAAAAAATTTTTTTTTTTTTTTTAATTCATATTTTTATTAAATATGATATGTTCGTAGGTCCCGTGGTTCGCAGGTCGATGGGGTCGTAGGTCGGGGGTTACCTGTACCAGTCTAACATACTTTTCTGCCACTCCAGATTTCCTCATGCAATACCACACCTCTTCTCTTGGTACCCTGTCATATGCTTTTTCTAAATCCACAAACACACAATGGAGTTCTTTCTGACCCTCTCTGTACTTCTCTATCAACATCCTCAAAGCAAAGATGGCATCTGTGGTGCTCTTTCTTGGCATGAAACCATACTGCTGCTCACAGATAGTCACATCTTGTCTAAGTCTTGCTTCCACAACTCTCTCCCAGATCTTCATTGTGTGGCTCATCAACTTAATTCCCCTGTAGTTGCTACAACTCTGTACATCACCCTTGTTCTTAAAAATGGGAACCAGCACACTTCTTCTCCATTCTTCAGGCATTTTCTCACCCTCAAATATTCCATTAAATATTTGAGTCAAAAACCTCACTGCCATCTCTCCAAGACATTTCCAAACCTCCACTGGTATGTCATCAGGTCCTACTGCCTTCCCCTTCTTCATTCTTTTCAGAGCTTTCCGGACTTCACCCTCACTAATCTTTCCCACTTCCTGGTCCACAGTTTCTATTACCTCCACTCTTCTTTCTCTTTCATTCTCTTCATTCATTAGCTCCTCAAAGTAATCCTTCCATCTTCCCATCACACTCTCCTCACTTGTTAGAACATTCCCATTCCCATCTTTAATAAGCCTAACCTGCTGCACATCCTTTCCAGCCTGATCCCTCTGTCTTGCCAATCGGTACAAGTCCTTCTCGCCCTCTTTAGTGTCCAGTCTCCCATATAACTCATTGTACGCCCTCTGCTTTGCCTTAGCTACTTCCCTCTTTGCTCTATGTCCCATCTCCTTATATTCCTGTCTCCTCTCTTCAGTCCTCTCACTGTCATATTTCTTCTTGGCTAATCTCTTTCTTTGAATGGCGTCCTGCACTTCACTATTCCACCACCAGGTTTCCTTATCATCCATTCTCTGTCCAGATGACACACCAAGTACCTTCCTACCTGTCTCTCTAATTACTGTTGCTGTAGTAGCCCAGTCACTTGGAAGCTCTTTCTTACCACCCAGAGCCTTTAACAGCTCGTCTCTGAATTTCTCACAACATTCTTCCTTCTTTAGCTTCCACCATTTGGTCTTCTTCTCTGATTTTACTCTTTTTCTCTTCTTCGCAACAACAGTCATTCTACACACAACCATCCGATGCTGTCTGGCCACGCTCTCCCCTGCTACAACCTTACAGTCTCCAATCTCTCTCAGGTTTCCTCTTCTACACAGAATGTAATCGACCTGTGTACTCCTTCCTCCACTCTTATAGGTCACTCTATGTTCCTCCCTCTTTTGGAAATAGGTATTGACTATAGCCATTTCCATTCTCTTGGCAAAATCCACCACCATCTGTCCTTCCTGGTTTCTTTCCTTGACACCAAACCTACCCATCACTTCCTCATCCCCTCTGTTTCCTTCACCAACATGTCCATTCAGGTCTGCTCCAATCACCACTCTTTCCTCCCTGGGAATACTCTCTATCACTTCATCCAAATCTTTCCAAAATTCATCTTTCTCCTCCCCATCACATCCAACCTGTGGAGCATAACCACTTACTATGTTTAGCATCAGACCTTCTACTTCTACCTTTAGACACATCACCCTATCTGACACTCTCTTCACCTCTACTACATTCTTTGCCAACTCCTCCTTCAGGACCACCCCTACTCCATTTCTCTTTCTATCCATACCATGGTAAAACAGTTTGAACCCTGCTCCAATACTGCGAGCCTTGCTGCCCTTCCACTTGGTCTCTTGGACACATAAAACATCTACCTTTCTTCTCTGCATCATGTCAGCCAGCTCTCTACCTTTGCCTGTCATTGTCCCCACATTTAGAGTTGCAACCCTCAGTCCTACATTCTTCACTTTCCTCCTCTCCCTCTGTCTCCTGACACGTTTTCCTCCTCGGCGTCTTCGACTAATACTAATACTAATAACATGGCTCATTATGTCCTTCACAAACATCATATCCATGTCCACCCAGTCTTTTGATCTCTTGTCTGTAAGATTTTTTACTACATTCATTTTGTAGTTTTTAAACGTTTATTTTACTGACATCTTTGTTAGTTCCATTTAGAAAAACACTGTTTGCACAACCTGTAATTGAATGGCTCACATTTTTATCTACTTTTGGTATTTTAGCTGCAAGGCTTGATCCAACATTCACAAAATATTGATTAAATCCATTTACAATTTCATTCTCATCATGAATTTCATCGTTGTCCTTTACAAAATATTGTGAAACACCAGTTTTGATTCTTCAGAACACTACCGTATTCATTACTAGCCATGTTGCTTTCATATCACCATTGCTTTTATCTAATAATTCACTATAATATTCTTTCTTATGTTTCCTTATAATCCCTACTAATTTATTTTTATACTTTTTATAATTTTCTTCAGCGTTCTGACTTCGCAATTTCAAGAAGCATGAATACAAATAATTCTTTTTTTACAAGCATTTCTCAACCCTTTTGTCATCCATGGTTGGTCAACAATATTTCTCTTCGTGTAATTTTTTTGCACATAATTCTTTTCATACATATATTCATAAACTCATCATATGATCTGTTCACATCATCAACATACACTTCATTCCAGTCTTGTTTATCTAGATCCTCTTTTAATTTATCGAAAGCTTTTTTGATGCGTTTATCTTTTTCTTCGTTTGAACTGTTTTTGTGATGCTTTGATCATTTTTGTAGATTGTGAAAACTGGTAAATGATCACTTAAATCAGTCGTTAAAATATCACCTATCACATCACCATTTGTTATAATTGTGAAAATATTATCAATTATTGTGGCACTATGAGTTGCATTCTTGTTGGCTTTGATATCAACGGATACAGATTTAAACTACACATTGAATTTATAAATGTACTGATGTTATTTGAATCTGTTATATTTCCCAGATCAATACTAAAGCCTCCACACAAAAAAGCTAATTTATTAAAACTCTTTTCAAATAGCTCCAAGATTTTAATCAGTGAATATTTCTATATTTGATACTGGTGATCTATATACACAACTTATTATTATGTTTTTATCATTCTTGTTTATTATTTCTATAGTTATAATTTCCATAATATTTTGAAAAAAAAGATGAAAAAAGATCGCCTGAGGATGCCATTTTAATTTTAATGATACCCTCAGGAATGTATCTGTTCAACTTGTGTTGTCAAACCTCTTTAAGACGAGAACATCTTTCAAGTTTAAACTGGAGCGACAGAAAATGCAAACCAGCACAGAACTCTGGATCTAGAATTTTCTCTAGCAGCTTCAACATTCATTCAACTGTTTTGTTGTTTACTTTAATTCAGATGATCTAATCATATACAGCACAGTAGGAGCCCTACAGAAAGTTTCATTTAACCCATCCAGTGGATCATGAGATTTTTTGCTAACAGAGCTGACTTTAAAAAGTTAATGACAACATTTTTAACTAATATTTTGCACAGACTGTTAGAATGTGTTTAGGCTCGGCCTCAGATACAAAAAAAAAAGTTCCATATTTATAAAACATTGCATTTCTACTGCATTCTTAGGCTGTGGCGGCCATCTTGAATCGGTTTGACTCCAGAAGTTAACCAGGTGTAAACGAATATGTATTTCAGTAACTTTAGTTAAAATTCCCCCAGTGATTCATTATATATGTTTGGTAACAGACACACAGACAGACGAAACATTATCGCCTGTGGCGGCGGCTCCAACAATGATCGTCATAATAACAGAGACGAGCCGTAAATGAATTCAACGAGGAGGAAACAATAATAATAAATGACAGAGCTGTCAGCTGACAGTGAGCTTACAGAGTCAGGTCTCAGTGAAGATTACCTGTGAGCTGTTGGTGTCTGAAAACAGACAGTCCTCTCCTCTCCGTCAGCACAACAAATACCTAACATGTAGAGCTGCTGCGTAACCCGGAACTTTTTGAGTGCAACACAAGCTGGCTGCGCGCCCTCTTCTTCTTCTTGTTTTTTTAATTGGCGGTTGGCAATCAACTGAAGGAGGCATTACCGCCACCATCTGGTAAGGAGTGTGGACCACATGACAAAAAAAAGAACTTTTTCCTTTTACAGTACCATACCATACCATACCATTTTATTTATAAAGCACTTTAAACAGGAACAAGTCCACACCAAAGTGCTGGACAAACAAACACGCAACAGGCAACACAGACAATGAAGTACAACACGAAAAACATAAAAACATTGCAGATCATAAATCAAACGATCCAATACAAATCAGCTGGCATTGAAAGCGTTGTTGTGTCTTTACTCCAACAAAGTATATTTTAAAGATGAAAGAATAATCCACTCAGTTATGGAAAAGAACGGGACTTTACTTGTCTTCAACTGGTCTCTACATTACACACACAAATCACTACGCCGGCAGATCACCTCTAGGTAACCCGGCAACTAAGGAGTGGTTCCGCTGAAGTAAATAGTTCCGCTGTAATACACTACACTCCTCCCCTTTTAGAACAATGCTACGTAACTAAAATAACATGTAACATAGCTAATGCATTAAACACAACTTGTCATTCAGTTGACAAACATTGAAACACCTTCCTTTAAAAAATAAAATAAAAATAATAATATATATATATATATATATATATATATATTTTTTTTAATCACACAAGTCCCATAAGTGAAACTCATAAGTCTAATCTTTTCGGGGGTACCCTGAGTCGTTCAGGGTTACGCCTGGGAACCTGTGGCGTGCTCTCGGTAGGGGGCACTTCCTCTGCAACTGTGGGTGTCACTGTGCTGAGGTCAGAGTTGGTTCCAGGATCAGGTGGACGTGCTGGTTGCTCTGGTGTCTTTGGTTGAGCATTTAACAGCTGATCCACATGGCGTCTCCAGGTATGGTCTCCAGTGTCCACCTCATACATCAGAGGGCCGCTCCTAGTGATGATCTTTCCAGGCGTCCACTTTTCCCCTCGGTAGTCACGTGCCAGAACCTGCTGTCCCACGTCGAAGCTTCTTGGCGGTTCATCCGAAAAGCTGCTGAACTGTTTGTTCTGCACTTCTCTCCTCAGGTTTGGCTTTAGAAGGTCAATGCGAGATCTGAGCCGTCTGTTCATAAACAGCATTGCAGGTGTCTGATTGGTTGTTGCATGGACAGAGTTGCGGTACACAAAGAGGAAATTGTCAATTTTGTGTTGAAGAGAGATGTCTTCTTTTATCGTTGCTTTTATGGACTTTTTGAATGTTTGTACGAACCGTTCTGCTAATCCGTTTGTTGCTGGATGGTGAGGTGCTGACTTGAAATGCTTGATACCATTCTTTTTCATGAAGTTTTGGAATTCCTCAGAAGTAAACTGTGGGCCATTGTCACTCACAATTTGTTCAGGAAGGCCATACCTGGCGAAGATGGTTCTCAGAACAGATATAGTCTTTTCTGATGTTGTTGAGTTCATTTGGACTACTTCTGGCCACTTAGAGTGAGCATCCACAGCTATAAGAAACATAGAGTTCATGAACGGGCCAGCAAAATCGATGTGCACTCTCTGCCAGGGTGCAGACGGCCATTCCCACGGGTGAAGGGGAGCCGGTGGCGGTGCGTTTTGAACGCTCAGACACCCTGGACATGTTTTGGTGATGTCCTCAATCTGTTTATCTATTCCTGGCCACCAAACGTAGCTACGGGCCAGACTTTTCATCTTCACAGTACCTACGTGAGCCTCATGCAGACTGTCCAACACTCTGGTGCGAAGCTTGGAGGGAACCACCACACGTGATCCACACATCAAGGTTCCCAGGCAAACTGACAGTTGATCACGTCTTGCTGAAAACTCTGGGAAACAGGTATTCCCATGGGTAGGCCAGCCTTGTACTGTTATGTCGTACACCTTGGACAGTGTTGGGTCATTCCTCGTTTCTCTTCGTATCATGTCATTCGTAACTGGCAGCTGGTCTACCAGTGTTGTGTAAAACATTTCTACCGGGTCACCTGTTGACGACGGTTCCTCCACAGATGTTGACAGGGGGAGGCGTGACAAACCATCAGCATTGCAGTGTTGTTTAGTTCTCTTGAACTCAATGTCATATGAGTGTGCTCCTAAGAACAGGGCCCATCTCTGTAGTCGCGCAGCTGACATTACTGGGACTCCTTTTCGTGGATTAAATATAGACACTAGGGGCTGATGATCAGTCACTAAGGTGAACCTTCGGCCATAGAGGTAATGGTGGAACTTTTTTATCCCCCATACTAGGCTAAGGGCCTCCTTGTCTATCTGTGCATAGTTGCGTTCAGCACTTGACAGGGACCTTGAAGCGAATGCAATTGGGCGTTCAAGTCCATTATCCAATGTGTGCGACAGTACTGCTCCGATGCCGTACGGGGATGCATCACATGCTAGACGGATGGGTCTGGATGGATCGTAGTGGGTAAGTAGCTCATCAGATGTTATTAGTCTCTTTGTTTCTGTGAATGCCTTTTCACATTTTTCTGACCAATGCCATTCCACTCCTGTCTGTAACAGCGCATTTAGTGGATACAGTACTGAGGCAAGGTTGGGTAGAAACTTGTGGTAATAGTTGACGAGACCCAGGTACGATCTGAGTTGTGACACATTTTCAGGTTTAGGTGCTTTCAGCACCGCCTCAATTTTCTCTTGCGACTTGTGCAAGCCGTGTTTGTCAATAACATGTCCGCAGTAGGAGATTTCACTTTTGAAAAACTCACATTTCTCTCTCTTTGCCCGTAGGCCATACTCATTCAGCCTGGTGAGTACTTTGCTCAGATTTTGGAAGTGAGCATCATCATCTTTTCCTGTTATGATAATGTCATCCAGGTAGCATTGTGTTCCAGGTATGTCCTGAAGCACCTGATCCATGGCCCTTTGCCAGATGGCTGGGGCTGAAGCAACACCAAACACAAGCCGATTGTATTGGTAAAGTCCCTTATGAGTGTTTATGGTTAAGAACTTTTTGCTTGACTCCTCCACTTCCATCTGGAGATAGGCTTGTGACAAGTCAATCTTTGAAAACTTCTCCCCACCAGCCAAGGATGAGAAGATGTCCTCTATTCGTGGAAGAGGGTACTGCACCGTGCGCAGCACCGGGTTGATGCTCACTTTGAAGTCCCCACATATACGCACTTCACTTTTTCCTTTCTTCATCACTGGAACAATGGGCGTAGCCCAATCACTCCAGTCGACCTTTGAAAGAATGCCAGACGGTCGACCTTTGAAAGAATGCCAGACGTCTCCAAATTTTGCAGTTCAGCATCTATCTTGGGACGTAGAGCATATGGCACCGGGCGCGCCTTGTGGAACCTTGGGTTGGCATCTTTGTCAAGTTCAATTTTTGCTTTTAGGTGTTTTAGTTTTCCAATGCCTTTCTCAAACACGTGTGCATTAGCCTCCAATAACTGTAGCAATCTTTGCTCAAACCCTCTGGTAGAGCTCTTAAGGTCTGATGAGATATTCAGGGCTTTTATTTCATGCCAGTCAAGTTGAATTTTTCTCAGCCATTCACGTCCTAGTAATGCTGGGCCTTTGGTTTTCAAAACATAGAGCTCTAGCTTGTGTGTTTGGTCACCATAAACCACATCCACTTTAAGTTTCCCTTTTGGTGACACTTTTTCACCTGTGTAGGTTTTTAACATCACTGATGTCTTTTTCAGTGGGATGTGGGACAGCAACCTGTTATAATCGGTTTCAGAGATCACTGACAAGGCTGAACCTGTGTCCAGTTCCATCTTTAGAGTCACTCCAGACACTTTAGTCGTGATCCATATTATTTCCCTGTCTTCTTTGTTAATGTTATGCAGCTCTAAGCATGACAGGTCTTCATCCTCACTGCTGTTTGTGTTGTCAGGATGTTCTGTAACTTTGTGCATTTCATTTGTTTTGACCCTTGATTTAGGTTTAAAGCCTTTTTCTTTTCCAGTTTTTCCTTTTTGAGTATCAGTTTGGGTTGATTTGCATACCCTTTCTATGTGAACATGTTTGTGGCATTTCCTGCATGTCTTTTCTCTGAACCAGCAGTCGTTTGCATTGTGCGAGGATTTACCACACCTGTAGCATTTTTGTTTTCTTCCATTTAAAGACATTTGATGCACTTCATTTTCTTTTCATTCATTCAACCTTTATTTATACAGGCTAGCCTCGTTGAGTCACGGGGACTCATTTACAAGAGGGACCTGTCTCACTCACACCAAACAACCATCCACTCTCACACTCACACCTAGGGTCAATTTAGAGTCACCAATCAGCCTAACAAGCATGTTTTTTGGTCTGTGGGAGGAAACCGGAGTACCCGGAGGAAACCCACGCATGCACGGGGAGAACATGCAAACTCCACCCAGAAAGGCCCCGGACCGGGATTTGAACCGGCAACCTTCTCGCTGAGAGGCAGCAGCTCTACCAGTTGTGCCACCGTGCTGCCCATTTTCTAAGCTTTTATTTTGTAGCTCTGATGCACCTTTAGCTGCTGTTTCCATTGAGATAGATATTTCAAGTGCTTTCTTCAAATCTAGCTCTTTTTCAGACAGTAGCCTTTTTTGTGTGCTTGTACAATGCATGCCACATACTAATCGATCTCTCAAGGCATCATCAAGTCCAGTTTTAAAGTCACAATGCTGCGAGAGTTTGCGCAGTTCAGCCATATACTCAGATATGCTTTCATCTTTCATTTGATTCCTTTTATGAAATCTGAATCTTTCTGCTATCACTAGCGGTGCGGGATTTAAATGTCTCTGCAACGTATCAACAATGTCTTTATATGACTTGCTCGACGGTTTAGCCGGGCTCAGGAGATTACGAAGTAGATTGTATGTTTTAGCTCCCATTAGACTGAGGAGGACAGAACTTTTTTTCTCATCCTCAATATCATTAGCGTCGCAGAACAACTCCACTCGCTCTATGTATGATTCCCAGTCTCCACTTGAGCTATCAAACTCTTCTACTTTTCCAACGGAAGCCATTTCAGTTTGCAGTTACTCACAGATCCGTTGCTAGGTTACGGTTTGTCTCCTGCTGTCAAGTTTTTTTTTTCTTTTTCTTTTTCTTCCTTCCCTCCGCCGGGTCAAAACTCACTCCGTGCAGTAGTTTGGGGTCCAGAATACTCGTCGCCAATTTGTTGTGTCTTTACTCCAACAAAGTATATTTTAAAGATGAAAGAATAATCCACTCGGTTATGGAAAAGAACGTGACTTTACTTGTCTTCAACTGGTCTCAACATTACACACACAAATCACTACGCCGGCAGATCACCTCTAGGTAACCCGGCAACTAAGGGAGTGGTTCCGCTGAAGTAAATAGTTCCGCTGTAATACACTACAGTACCTGCAACGGATCTAACAAGTGCAAAGCACCCCTGAAACCACGAAGCTCAAATGTCCAATGTCCAATGTAAAACCAACTTGAATATCCATTTGGGCCATGGATCACTGCCTGGCAGTATAGCCCCATCTGAAACTTAACTGAACTTTATTTTACCTCTTTCAAGGCCGGTCAGTTCACGGTGAAATGGCTGCATGCGGCTGGTGAAGTATGGCAAGTCATGTTCTCATATACTGTAATGGATTTTATGGCAAGCCATGTTGCCATATAATTGGATTGTGGCTGATTCGCTGATGCAGTCAAAAGCCCAACACCGACATGGCCTGCCCGTCCAGCACATTATCATGGCCCGGCCTGCCCTGAATTTGGGTCGTCGTGCTGGGCTAGAAATGACAGCTCTACTATGAATTTTAATTTTTGTAACTTATTTTATTTTTTAAATAACTTTATTTAAAAAAAAATGCATGGAAATCCTTTGAGATGTCAGGTTCAGGTTTTTGGATTCTTAAAAAGCCAGACACAGGAGTGCAAACAAAATAACAGTTTATTTTTGCTGCTGGATAGAAGGATCAGGGTCCAAGTGGGAGTCCAATCTTAAGGCCTCATTATACTCGCGCTTTGGTCCGCTGGCTGGAGCGCGTGGACTGTGTGCGCACTGAGCCGTGCGGCTTCATGCGTTTACAGTGTCGCCGCTGTGTTTATAGTTGACTCATGGCGGCGCATGGCAAAGTGCTGTTCTTTTACGGACCAGCAGGTGGCAGTACCCTCTAAAACCTGTGCATATGTTGCAAAAAAGGGTGTAGAAGAAGAAATCTACCGTAAAAGAAGAACTGTTTGACGTCACACAACAAAAAAATGGCTTTCCGCTCGCGTGCTGAACTGTTGTCTTTATTAGAGGAGAAAATCATAATAGAACAACAGTTATTGTGTTGTGTTACTTGCGGTTTTAATGCATGGAGTCAGCGGAGGAGGAAGCGATCACTTGACTTTTGGAAAAAAAACAAAAGAAAAGTCCAGATCAGGGATGAAGAAGGGGAATTTAATACATTTGTGTCACATACAAAACATTCCTCCATGCGTCGCTACGCCGTCTCCACGACCACAGCGGCGCAGACAGCTGCAGGCTCTGGGGTGAAGAGCGTCAGGTGAGGTCCCCACCCAACCTGTCAATCAATTCAGTAGCGCCCCCGGCGCGCGCAATAGCCTTGCGGAGTTTGAACAATTCGGAGGTGCGTGACACGCGCCAACACGGCTCGCTGGGTCTACGCGCAGGGGCGGGACCGTGATATTGCATCACTTTTGGAGCGCGCACCCTGGCACGCTACGCGATGCGTCAAGTATAAATCTATCTTTAAAAGACAGAGAGGTTAGTGACTTTGGCAAGGACGAGGGGATTCTGTGAAAATAGTATAAGGCACTAGCCTGGCCCTCGCCTTCCTGCACAGCCCCTCTCAATTCTCATTTCCCTTCACTGCTCAGTCTGGGACTTCTCCTGTAGACAACGATTTCTCCGGCCGATTTTTGACCGGACCAATCAGAGAACAGAAGGGGCCGAGTTTTTGGCCCCTAACCCACGCCCCCACCTGTCCCAGCTCGCAGCCAGCGAGCATTCGCATGTTCTCATTCAAAGCGATGCAAAGCGATGCAGGACTGTTTTATATGTGACACAAATGTATTAAATTCCCTTTCTTAATCCCTTATCTGGAGTTTTCTTTTGTTTTTTTTGCCAAAAGTCAAGTGATTGCTCGCTCCCTCCTCCTCCTCTCCCTCCGCTGATGAGGAAACGTCTCAGGTTGTCACGAGAGAACTCGGGTTTTACGTTGCTGCCCGATTCCCATCAGATTTCCTGGTCTTCTGGTGTGTTGGACCAGTGATCCATGGTTTTATTTTATTTTATTAGAACGTTTTATTAACATTATAAACACAGAATATGCAAAGGTGACACAAATGTATTAATTTCCCCATCTTAATCCCTTATCTGGAGTTTTATTTTCTTTTTTTTTTGCCAAAAGTAAGTGATCATCGCTCCCTCCCCCTCCTCCTCTCCCTCCGCTGAGTGAAATGAACAAGGAAATGACTGAGGTTGTCACAAGAGAATTAAACTCGGGTTTTAAGTTGCTGCCCGAGTCCCATCAGATTTCCTGGTCTTCTGGTGTGTTGGACCAGCGATCCATGGTTTTATTTTATTTTATTAGAACGTTTTATTAACATATAAACACAGAATATGCAAAGGCAGCGAGAGAAAATTCAGCAGGAGGCGGAGCTGAAGTCAAGTTCAGCAGACCACGGGGGAGCAGCCATCAGCAGAGGCCACGCCTCCAGCAAGAATCGTTTCTCAATGGAGAAAGTCCAGACCCTAGTCCGAAGCGAAGTGAAGGACAAGGGTCTGGTTTTAACCAGGCTAATAAGGCACTAACCTTTCACAGTCTGTAAGTGGCAGGTTCTGTTATCTGAAGCAGTGGAGCAGGATGAAGCTGTTTATGGTCTGTGGTGGAGCAATCCAGATTCGTGGTCAAGTAGTCGTAGCAAAGGTCAAACACGGGGAAGCAGAGATGAGAAACCAGAGCCAAAACGTAATCCAAAGGGGAGTTAAGGGAGAGCAAGGGTCGTTACTGTGGTCTGATGGGCAGATGAAATCAAAAGGGGGCAGGCAAGGCGAGGAGTCAAAAAACAGGCGAGGGTTCAATGCAAGGCAAGGCAAGTACTTTGTATTCAAAGCTATGGAACAAGATACTATGATGAAAGGCTTCATTATCAGGGACCATGAGTGGTGTAATAATTTGGCACTGGTGGAGAGGGAGAATGGAACTTATAAAGGGTGCAGAGCAGGTGAACTAGATGAGCTGAAGCAGGTGAGTGGAATCAGGGCTGATTGCTGTGATGAACAAGGGATACATGGTATGGCTTGGAAGGAGTAGGCTTGAGCTGGAGATAGGTGATAGGCATTACAAAGCAGGGGAAAAGGAACTATGGCATGAGGGGCTGAAACAATACTGTAGGAGGGAGGGAGTGTGAGATAGGGGCCGATGGGCGGTCAGCGGGGGCTGCTGACCCTGACGAGATATCATCAGTTCCTATGAAAACCTTCCTTTAAAGTCCATTTCAGCATATCTACTCTACTTCTCAGTTCTTAATCTAGTTTTTATCACCCATTACAGAGCGAAGAGGGGCAATTGGAAACACCCTTACGACCTCAGCTTTAGCTTTTGTAGCAAATTTCAGTAACGTTATCCAGCACTCGGACTGTTTTTCTCTAGTTTTATTTCAGTTTGTTTATCGCACAAAAGTAATTACTCTTGGAAAGAATGGAGGCAAATCCAAAAAGCTCCAGAGAGACGTTTGCTCAAGAACTGGTTGTTTGATGATTTGAACGGTTGTTTGGGTGCTGTAAACAAACACATTAGAAATTAAAAGCAGATAAGCACAAATCTCAAAACCACATTTAGCTCAGTGTTATGGCAAAGAGGCAGCATTGTGTTAGTTCAGTATTAACTCCATCTCTGTGAAGAATGACAGTGGGATTTCATTTTTGTTTGTTCATGGCGTTTCCTCCTTCTGCATCTCAAACACACTCGTCCTGACAGATATGTATAACATCTATGCCTTTATTTCCCAAGAGTTTTGTTGCTTAAACATTAATATGGCGCCTTCTTCTGCTGTGTTTCTCCACAGAGAGCAAAGCTGTGTACAAGAGACAAGTTCTGTCAATCACATCCATCGCCATGGCAATCAGCCTTCTGGGGACGCTGTGCATGGCTCTCTACTGCCGCAACAAGTACGAGGATAAACACAAACGCACACAAAAGACATGACTCAGAGCACTTTTAATGTAAATTTGTGTAGAGGCAGATAGGGACGGAGCTTCGGCTGATCCTCGGCTGAGCCTCACACCAGTTCAGTAGTTCAGCTTCCTTTTTTATTGACTCTAATAAGACTGTGCAGACCAAGTTTATTGCTGAGATCCTGTGAATGCATGAAGACGGTGGCAACAGGAATAACCAGATAACTAGACTGATTTTAAACCAGTACAGCTCCAGATTTTCTTTTCTCTTTTATGTAAAACAAGCTCAAAAGAGACAACTGCCTGTCAAAAAGGATGACTCTTAAAAAATAAAAAATATAAAGCAAATTAGTTTATAGATAAATAAACATTTTTGCTTGTTTTTTAACCCTTAGATGCATAAGTGGGGTCAAAAATGACCCCGAGGGTTGTTATTCTTCAAAATCTCTGAAACTAAAAGTTTTTACTCTTCCATATTCCAGGTATTCCTCATAAAACATGTTTGTGACTTCAAGCCATTTGAATTTTTTAAAATGTTTTTATACATTTTCAGAAATTGCAGTTTTTGTGTCACTACCCCAGTTTTTCATGAGTGGGGTCAAAAATGACCCCAAGCATTTCCTATAGAATCTCAAGGGTTTGCTTTGGGAACCTTTGATTCTTACCAACTGTGACTGTCAAGATACATTTTCTGTCTCATTTACACATCTGATACCTGCAGTCTCACCACAAGGAGGTCAGTTTGACACAGCAGCATACATGTATTATCTTCATTTACCAACTCCATGACTTTACTGATAGAATATCCTGTTGGTCAACAAAGTAGACACTCTTAGCTAACTACAAAATAGTATTAGTACTTAAGCTAACTAACATTACACTAGCTTAGTAAGCCAGCTGATATTACTGGATTTGTTGGGTAGAAACTCACTGTATTCATAATTCCTTGTAACAAATGCAAACCTGTTGGATAACCTATTATATATTATTATATATATTATATTATATTATATACATATTATTTTAAAAATCTGTATGCCTCTTTTATGTCTATTGTTGTTGCTGTTGTCCATTGTTGTCATAGTTCTTTGTTGAAACTAGGTCTCATGTTTGTGTGTTTTATGTTTTCTCATCTAAACTATCATGACTATTTGGAGGACAGCGATACCCAAAGACCTTGCTCGAGATATGATCGTGAACGGATGGGATGAAGAACCCATCAGTGGTACTGACTCTGGATCTGGCATCTTGGATACAGATTATTGTCCACCTGGACATGTCAGGCTGTCTGGAAACCAACCTGCCTCTGCTGAACAAGATCAGTCAGACACAGAGGAGTCCTCGAGACCTCCAAAGAGGGAATGGATATTGTGTCCAACAGAATGAGCCACAAGGGCTCTTACTAGTTAGAGTTCTCTCCCACTCAGGCTAAAACACCAAGCCACAATTTACTGAGAAGTTGGTCAGGGTCTGCACCTGGGTTTAGCACCATCTCT
>JBBPBX010039925.1:0-29636 GCA_038048925.1 Garcialebias charrua | reverse complement strand
ACGGGATTCAATCAGACGACCTTCTTGCTGAGAGGTGGCAGCTCTACCAACTGCCCACAGCTGTCGCATTAAAAGACGAAGAAAAACCTAGACATAATGGCCCGCCTTCTTTCATTGCTGAGAATTACAACAACAATATCACATTTGACAGAAGATGCTTTGTTATATTTATGGAACCAGAGCGGGCGCACTAGTGAAATGGGGCTTTAAGTCCTGCTTACTCCCCTGCACACACGCATAGTACAACATGAGCTTTCTTTAAGCATGAAATAACAAATTACAGCAAAACATTTTAGAAAATTTATATTCAAACAAACCGCAAGTTAAAAAATATAGGAATCAATGAAAGTCATGACCAGAAAAATAAATAATCTCAAGTGTTTGTTTCATTTTTTAACCATAGGCATTGATTGGCCTGTCTATGTGGAGGGGCAGGACTTACAACTTGTGCTGAAACCAGCCTACAGAAAAGATGGTCCTGTTCTAAGCAACTGTTTTAAACTAGCAGTAGTGCTACCTCTAGTTAAAAAACCTGGACTGGATCTCATAAATTTAGCTAATTTTAGATCCATGTCTAAACTTTCATTAATCACCAAAGCCCTGGAGAAGGTTGTGCACCGTCAGTTACTCGTCTTTGTTGAAGAGCATAACATCCTCAAGGTTTTCCAGTCGGTTTTAAAACTCTCCACAGCACCGAATCGGCTCTTTTAAAAGTTTTTAATTATCGGTACATTGATTGATTGATTGATTGATGTTTATTCATTCATTTTAAAAGAACAATACAAGACAGTTTCATCAGATACAAGAATACAAGTAGGATAAAATGAAGGGAGCAGAAAGAAGATGAAATCTTATTATATCTGCCCCTATTTCACAGTTTGTTCAACCAATGATAACCTTCAAGCAACATCACAGAATGAATAATTCTACTTATTTTTCTAACTGTAATACATAAACTAGATCACAAAATGAATAATTCTACTTAATTTTTCTAACTGTAATACACAAACTACATCACCCATATTTCTACTTAATTTTTCTAACTGTGATACACGAACTACATCACAAAATGAATAATTCTACTTAATTTTTCTAACTAATACACAATTTTTCTAACTAATACACAAACTACATCACACTTATTTTTATTTTTTTTTCTACTTAATTTTCCTATTTTTTTATTATTTTATTTTTTCTACTTAATTTTCTTAACTGTAATACACAAACTAGATCATAAAATGAATAATTCTACTTAATTTTTGTAACTGTAATACACAAACTGAAAGATGGCACAACATCAAGATGTTCACAAAATGAATAATTCTACTTAATATTCCTAACTGTAATACACAAAATACATCACAAAAATGAATAATTCTACTTAATATTTCTAACCGTAATACACAAACTGCTTCACAAAATGACTAACTCTACTTAATTTTTCTAACTGTAATACACAAACTGCTTCACAAAATGACTAACTCTACTTAATTTTTCTAACTGTAATACACAAACGCACTAAGCTACATCATAAGTACAACATAGGTGTAATACACAAACACGCAAGGTTACATCATATATAGTTTTTGAGCAAGTCCTTTTTGACCTTTTTCTTAAATGTATACATTGATTTTTCATTTTTAACATCACTCTCCAGAGCATTCCACAATCGAACTCCCTGAATTGAGGTAGACCGTCCCTTTAAGCTGGTTCTGAATTGTGGTTTGATGAATATCTCTGTCCCTTTGAGATTGTAATAACTTTGTCTTTTTATAAAATTTCTTTGGATATTTAAAGGTAATGTGTTATTATGAGCCCTATACATAACTGATAAAATACTATATTCTACCAATTCCTGGAATTTCAATAAGTTTAGCTGAAGAAACAAAGTGTTTGATGGGTGACTGAAATGTTTTCTGGTGATTACTCTTACAGCTCTCTTTTGTAAAATAAAAACAGGCTTTGTAATAGTTTTGCACGCTTTTCCCCAAACCTCAATACAATAGATTAAATGTGGAGCAATGATTGTGTTATACAACATATGTAAAGCTTTATCAATTAAAAAATCCCTGACTTTATACAGTACTGCAATTGATCTAGCTATTTTTTTTTAATGGAATTTACATGATGTTTCCACGTCAGTTTGTCATCAATGATAACACCCAGAAACTTCACTTCACTCACTTTACAGATCACAACATCTTCAATTTCAAATGGATCGTCATCAACAATTCTCTTTTTGTTACTGAATATCATGTAATTAGTTTTATCTAAATTCAAAGATAATTTGTTTAATTTAAACCAAGTTTGTATTTTTATAAATTCTGTTTTCATCATATCCAAAATCTGTTTTATGTCATTACCCGAACAGAAAAATGTGGTGTCATCGGCAAAAAGAACACATTTAAGTAGTCCTGACACATTTACCAAGTCATTCACATATAAAATAAATAACTTTGGTCCAAGCACAGAACCCTGAGGAACTCCACAAGTGATATCACGGAGGTCAGATCTAACATCATTTATTTGCACAAACTGTTTCCTGTCCTTCAAATAGCTAGATACCCACTGTAATGCTGGTCCTCTAACACCATATTTATTTAGTTTTTCAAGGAGAATGGTGTGGTCAATGGTATCAAATGCTTTTTTTAGATCAACAAAAACACTAACACAGTACTGTTTATGATCGACAGCATTAGTTATTTGTTCCATTAAATCCATGAGAGCCATTGACGTAGAGTTTTTTTCTCTAAACCCATATTGACTGCTACTTAAAATATTTTGTTTATCAATAAATTGATCCAATCTGGTCACAAATAGTTTTTCTAGAATTTTTGAGAACTGTGGTAATAAGGATATTGGCCTATAATTATTGAATACACATTTATCACCATTTTTAAAAAGAGGAATTACCTTTGCTACTTTCATGTTATCTGGAAATATTCCTGTTGAAAAAGATAAATTGCATATATATGTAAACGGTTCAATAACATAACTTATTATTTCTTTTACGAACATCATATGCTGATCATATGCTGATCACGATCATATGGTCGTGTGCTGAAGGACTGTGCAGGGGAACTCGCAGCGGTCTTCACGGACATCTTTAACATCTCACTGAGCCAGGCCATCGTCCCCACCTGTTTCAAAGCCACCACCATCATCCCTGTCCCAAAGAAGGCAACGCCCGCATGCCTCAATGACTATCGCCCAGTAGCACTCACCCCCATCCTGATGAAGTGCTTTGAACGGCTAGTCATGAAAAGCATCACATCTGTCCTCCCTGACTCCCTGGATCCCTTCCAATTTGCATACCGACCTAATCGCTCAACCGACGATGCCATCTCCTCTGCCCTTCACACAGCTCTCACACATCTGGACACGAAGGACTCCTATGTTAGAATGTTGTTCATCGACTTCAGCTCGGCATTTAACACCATCATCCCCCAACAGCTCATCCTTAAACTGGACAGTCTGGGGCTGAACACCTCAATGTGTAACTGGCTGCTAGACTTCCTGACCGGGAGACCACAGACAGTACGGATCGGGAGTAACACATCTAGCACCATCACATTGAACACAGGGGCCCCACAAGGATGTGTGCTGAGCCCCCTTCTATTCACCCTGCTAACACACGACTGCACACCATCGTACAGCTCCAACCACTTCATCAAGTTTGCGGACGACACAACAGTGGTAGGTCTCATCAGCAACAACGATGAGACGGACTACAGGAACGAGGTGAGCCGCCTGGCCTTGTGGTGCGGACACAACAATCTCACTCTCAACGTGGAGAAGACAAAGGAGATTGTTGTGGACTTCAGGAAGAGGGATGCCCAACATCCCCTCTGACCATCAACAGCACCGCAGTGGAGAGAGTAGACAGCACCAAGTTCCTGGGAGTGCACGTCTCAAAGGACCTGTCCTGGAGCAGGAACACTGCAGCACTGGCAAAGAAGGCTCACCAGCGTCTCTACTTTCTCCGCAAGCTGAAAAGGGCTGGAGCTTCAACCCCCATCATGAGCACCTTCTACAGAGGTGCCATAGAAAGTGTCCTGACCAGCTGCATCACTGTGTGGTTTGGTGCATGTACTGCATCCTGCCGCAAGAGCCTCCAGCGCATTGTGAGAGCAGCTGAGAAGATCGTGGGCACCTCCTTGCCCTCACTGCAGGACTTACACAGCAAACGCCTCACTCGGAAAGCCCACCGCATGGCAGGTGATCCCACACACCCACTACACAGCTGCTTCAGACTGCTGCCATCAGGGAGGAGACTGAGGAGTCTCCAGGCTCGAACCAGCAGACTGAGAGACAGCTCTGTTCATCAGGCAGTCAGAATGCTAAACACTCTGCCTGCTCTGCCTCCCCTCCCATTTGAACTGCCTTAACACTAAAACTTTCTCACATATTATCACTCAACACAAAGTTTTTAACACTAGACTCTGTGTCACCAAACGGGTTTTCACTAAACTCTCGGTCATGTGCTCATACAGTTTGCACTACTTCTCATAATTGCACTAATGTCTGTATTACATCACTGCCTATAATCATAATACTGTTTACATTCTCTGTTTACATTTATTAATACTGTTTACTTTTATTACTACTGCTTACATGTAATTACTACTGTTTACATTTATTTACACTACTTTAATATCTACACCACTGCTGGTACATATACAGTGTGCTCTGAACGGTCTTATTTAGGGATGCCCAATGTGCCTTACTGCATATGCCACTTTTTGCCTCTACAACAACATCAACTACTACCTCATACATATACTGTGTACATTGACTCATTCGCTGCTTTGCCACTTTGCAAATGTCAATGCTAGAAACCTTTAGTTTATTTTAGTTATACTTTTTATACTCTTTTTTTATACCACTATGCAAAAAAAAAAAAAAAAAAAAAACACACAGGACAGTGTTAGTTTTACTATTTTTATGCTTATGTCTATTATTATATGTTTCAGTGTTTCAATGTTTAGATGTTTACTGTTGCACCGAGGGACTGAGAGAAACGCAATTTCGGTCCTGTGTATGTCCTGCACTGTACATATTGCAGATCTGACAATAAAGTTGACTTTGACTTGATATCCATGTCCACCCAGTCTTTTGATCTCTTGTCTGAGAGATTTTTTACCATTTTCATAATTTCCTCTTTGTTAGTTCCACTAAGAAAAATACTGTTGGTGCAACTTTTAATTGAATGACACACCTTATTATCTACTTTTGGTATTTTAGCTGCAAGGCTTGATCCAATATTTACAAAATATTGATTAAATTCATTTACGATATCATTCTCATCATGTATTTCTTTGTCATCTTTCACAAAATATTTTGCAATGTTCGTTTTTGCTTTATGACTTTTTAGAACATCATTTATTACTCGCCATGTTGTTTTAGTGTCACCATTGCTCTTGTTTAATAAATCACTATAGTATTCTTTCTTGCATCTTCTTATAATCATTACCAATTTATTTTTATATTTTTTATATTTTTCTTCAGCTTGTTGTGTTCTCGTTTTTAAGAAACATAAATACAAGTTTTTTTTTTACAAGCATTTCTCAACCCTTTAGTCATCCAAGGTTGGTCAACAATATTTCTTTTTCTACGATTTCTTTGCACACAATTCTTTTCATACAGAGCTTCTAAAATGTTCATAAATTCATCATATGATCTGTTAACATCATCAATATACACGTCCTTCCAGTTTTGCTTCTGTAAATCATCTTTTAATTGATCCATAGCTTTTTTTGATGTGTTTATTATTTTTTTCTTAATTGTAACTTCTTTTGTAATGTTTTGATCATTTCTGTAGATAGTGAAAACTGGTAAATGATCACTTAAATCAGTTGTTAAGATACCACCTGTCATATCCCCATTAGTTATATTTGTGAAAATGTTGTCAATTATCGTAGCACTATGAGTTGTAATTCTTGTTGGTTTTGATATTAACGGATAAAGATTTAAACTATACATTGAATTTAGAAACGTGCTGATGTTATTTGAATCCGTTTTATTTCCCAGGTCAATATTAAAGTCTCCACACAAGAAAACTTTTTTATTTAAACTCTTTTCCAGTAGTTGTATGATTTTATCGGTGAATATTTCTATATTTGATCCTGGTGATCGATATACACAACTTATGGATATGTTTTTAGCATTTTCGTTTAATATTTCTATTGTTATTATTTCCATAAGATCCTTTTAGCTACTGACTCCAGTGACTGTCATCCTTGTGCTTTTGGATTTAACAGCTGCTTCTGGACCATCACATTCTGTTAACTCATCTGGAGCAGTGGGTGGGAATTGGGAGTGTTGCCTTAACATGATTCACGTCTTATTAGAAAAACTGAACATTCTCTGTTGGTCTTGAAGTGTCAGTATCCTCCTCCTCCTCTTCTTTTTGCGGAGTACCTCAAGGCTCAGTTTTAGGCCCCGTTTACACAGCGCGTATTTTGAGTGGAACCGCTCCTTTCTCTCTGCGTCTTTTCGTTGACACGAGTTCACTGGCCCCCCTCTTTGCATCCGATGCTTTTCTGATCCACTGCTCAGGGTTGATCTTTTTCGCTGACCCCCTGTTGATAATGTAAAAATCTCCCGCTGAGCTTTTGTGTCAACCACATGCACGCACACGCAGACAGTCAGGGCAGGCTGACATTTCACGTGTCACGCTGCAAAATATAACAGTTTAACAATAATAAACAGTATTTATGTTGGCGTGGGAGATGTTTAAATTTATCTGAACTACAGTATCTATCTGGACTCGTTACATTTTTTTAAACAGTGCGTAACATGCTGTGAAAATGAAGACACCAGGTTTATTTTTTATTTATTTATTTATTCAGCACCACAAACTTTACGTAACACAAACACTGAGAATTAAACTGAACACTATTAAAACACGTGAACCGAACTGTAACTACGTTAATGAACTGGACTCTTGCTGTGTGTTCATCTGGACCCATCAGAACCGGTCTGCCTGTTTGTTGGAACGACAGCTTCTCCACCTGGCAGAAATAAATAAATAAATAAAAACTCCGTTGTTGTGTGATCAAAGTAAACACAAGCAAACATTATATTAAGAACGTTGATTTACCTGCTGTAAGTCAGCTGTTTATCACGGAGGAAAGTCCGACATCAACTCGGTTCTGATCCACAGTCCACTCAGCGTCTGGTGTGCAGCTTGTTAGATGAAGCGGGTCCCACTTGGTGTCAAATCTGTCGACTCTTATCCAAAATTCAGCTTTAACTTGTTGTTAACTTGTTGTTAGCTCAACGTTTAGCCCAGAAGAACGCAGCAGACTGCCACTCTGCCAGCAGAGTGAGGCAGCACGCATGCGCAGTGGGTGAAAGGGAAGGGGGGGGCATGAGGGAGGGGGGAAATTCGAGCGGATCCATGTCAACGCAAAACCTTTCATCTAATTAACATACCCAAAACCTCCGTTTCCCCCACACAGTGTCCGTGTAAACAGGGCCTTAGGCCCACTTTTGTTTTCTCTCCATCTGCTCCCACTTAGTTCCATACTTGGGTCATTTTCACACCTGATAGTCCAGTAGACTCGGTTTAATTGGTGACCAAAATTCAGAACATTTGTTTACATTTTCAGCTAGTGCGGTTCACATTCACACTGTACTGAGTCAATCGACCCAACCCGTTATCCCCGCCTGTGGTGGTGCTGCTCCAAGAACTACCGAAGGAAACAAACAAAACCAACAAGGTCCATGCTCATTCCTACTGAAGGAAACAACACAAAAACCTCTGAAGAAGACAATGAGTGCAACTTACTTCTGGAAATAAAAACAAAAATGGAGTGGTGTCAAATTTTAGCGATTTTAGGAATTCTGTTTCGTCTGTGGTTCATGTGCCAAACAAGCATTTTTCAACAATGGACTCGGCAAGAGCGGAAGATGAGGCAGAAGATCATGGAGAATGTTGTTTTTCACACAAGGCGGCTGACGGCTCCATGTGAGAAATGCACGCTTGTTTTGGTTGAATTTACACAGAATGTAGTCCGCTTTCTGCTTTTGGAGCGGTCTCCGGTCTGCTTGCATTCACAGTGCATTTGAACCATGCCAGAGTTCTCTTCAACCGAACCAAGACCTAGGTATTTAGGTGGACCAGAGTTCGCTTTTTTTGGTCCGCATCAGTTCAATTGCGCATTCACACCTCCCCCAACGAACTGGACTTTCAAGGCAAACAGACTAGTTTGATTAAAGCGGACTTAACAGGGCTGGTGTGAATGCACCCATAGAAAACACATTTCATTCCATTGTTGCGTCAAAAGTATATTCAATTGATCTGCTTCTTGGGTATCTTGGGACATAAAGGCCTGCATGGCACTGAACTTGAGTTTTAACGAAACCAAGTCAGAGATTATGTTTGTTTGTTTTTTTTTAGTTTTTTTTTTAGGTACTGCTGGGCCCTCTCCTGTAGAACTAGGTTCCTTGACTCCGTACAGCAAATTGATAGTGAGGAATTTAAGGGTTGAACTCCAGTTAGAACTGAGCTTAAATTAGACATTCAGATCAGGTTAGTTGTTAAAAAGCTTTTTATGATTTAAGACAGCTAGCTAAGATAAAACCCATCATTCCTAAAAGACTTCATCAAGTTTGCGGATGACACAACAGTGGTAGGTCTCATCAGCAACAACGATGAGACGGACTACAGGAACGAGGTGAGCCGCTTGGCCTTGTGGTGCGGACACAACAATCTCACTCTCAACGTGGAGAAGACAAAGGAGATTGTCGTGGACTTCAGGAAGAGGGATGCACAACATGCCCCTCTGACCATCAACAGCACCGCAGTGGAGAGAGTGGACAGCACCAAGTTCCTGGGAGTGCACGTCTCAAAGGACCTGTCCTGGAGCAGGAACACTGCAGCACTGGCGAAGAAGGCTCACCAGCGCCTCTACTTTCTCCGCAAGCTGAAAAGGGCTGGAGCTTCAACCTCCATCATGTGCACCTTCTACAGAGGTGCCATAGAAAGTGTCCTGACCAGCTGCATCACTGTGTGGTTTGGTGCATGCACTGCATCCTGCCGCAAGAGCCTCCAGCGCATTGTGAGAGCAGCTGAGAAGATCGTCGGCACCTCCTTGCCCTCACTGCAGGACTTACACAGCAAACGCCTCACTCGGAAAGCCCACCGCATGGCAGGTGATCCCACACACCCACTACACAGCCGCTTTAGACTGCTGCCATCAGGGAGGAGACTGAGGAGTCTCCAGGCTCGAACCAGCAGACTGAGAGACAGCTCTGTTCATCAGGCAGTCAGAATGCTAAACACTCTGCCTGCTCTGCCTCCCCTCCCATTTGAACTGCCTTAACACAAAAAACTTTCTCACACATTACCACTCAACACAAAGTTTTTAACACTGGACTCTGTGTCATCAAACGGGTTATTCACTAAACTCTCGGTCATGTGTTCATTCAGTTTGCACTACTTCTCATATTTGCACTAATGTTTGTATTACATTACTGCCTATAGTCATACTACTGTTTACATTCACTGTTTACATTTATTAATACTGTTTACATTTATTACTACTGCTTTACATTTATTACTACTGCTTTACATTTATTACTACTGTTTACATTTACACTACTTTTATCTACACTACTGCAGATACATATACAGCATTCTCTGACTAGCCTTATCTAAGGATGCCAAATGTGCCTTATGTGCCTCACTGCATATGCCACTTTGCCTCTATACCAACATCAACTACCTCATACATATACTGTGTACATTAACTTATATGCTGCTGTGCCACTCTTTGCAAATGTCAACGCTAGAAACTTCAGTTTATTTTATAGATTTACGTTTTTATACTTTTCATACTACTATGCAAAAACTCAGGACAGTATTACACTTTTATTATTTCATTTTATGCTTATGTTCATTGGGTGTTTGGTGTTTTAGGGGTGTTTGGTGTTTCAGTGTTGGTGTAAATTTTCATACTTTTATACTATTATGAAAAAACTCAGGACAGTGTTACACTTTTTTACTATTTTATGCTTATGTGTATTAAATGTTTTAGTGTTTAGTGTTTAGATGGTTACTGTTGCACCGAGGGACTGAGAGAAACGCAATTTCGGTCCTGTGTATGTCCTGTACATATTGCAGTTCTGACAATAAAGTTGACTTTGACTTTGAGACACTTTGAGACAGTAATCCATGTTTTTGTTACCACCTGCCTTCATTACTGTAACGGACAGTATCTGGGGGTTAGTGGGTCCCTCCATTGCTCAACTGCAGAGGATTCAAAATGCTGTAGTGAGGCTTTTAACTGGCACAAGTAAACATGAGCACATTTCTCCCATTTTATGCTCATTCCACTGGCTGCCCGTACACCATTTGAAAACACTTTCATTTGTTCTTTGAATGGCCTTGCTCCACCCAATCTCTTTGAATTGCTGCATCCCTGCAAACCCTGCCGCTCACTCAAACCAGCTGACCGGCTGCTCCCAAGTGTCCCTAAAGCCAGACACAAACTTTCTTGGGTGGGGGTGAGGTGTTGAAAGCTCCTAACATGTGGAAAGAGCTGGCCCTCCATCTCACACAGGCCTCTTCATTAGGTTTAAAAACTCTTCTTGAAACCCACTTGCTTTCTTTGGCTTTTAACACCCTGTAAAGGGTTGTTTAGATTAATTTTTACCCGAGTTTTATTTTTGTATGTTTTATCGTTTGATCTGATCTTGTGTAGTTTACTGTTTTTATTACCTGGTTTTACTACTGTACTCACTACATGTGTTTTTCATTGTACTTTGCATTGCGTGAGCTGTGCTTTAATGTGATTCTGTACAGTACTTTGGCCTGCTGTGGTGTGTAAAGTGCTTCACAAATAAAGTTGGATTGGACTGTTCTGGGCAGCACGGTGGCTCAGGTGTTACAGCTGCTGCGAGAAGGTCGCTGGACTGAATCCTGGCCGGGGGGCCATTCTGGGTGAAGTTTGCATGTGTTGCCTGGGTTTTCTTCAGGTACTCCAGTTTCCTCCCACAGACCAAAAATATGAATGTTAGGCTGATTGGCAACTCTAAATAGTCCCTAGGTGAGAGTGAGATGGTGAATGGTTGTCTCTATGTGTCCCTGTGATGGACTGGAGACCTGTCCAGGGTGTCCCCTGCCTCTCACACAGTGACTGCTGGACATGGGCACCAGTGACCCTTGTGACCCGAAAAGGAAGAAGCGGGTAAAGATAATGGATGGATGGACTGTTCTGTCCTGTGAGATGTCTGTTTGACAGTGAATATTTGAACAGCCCCAGATAAAGTATGTTGCTGGCATCTACAGGACACTTGAAATATTACAACATATGATTGTGAAAACAAGTAAAACCGATTTCCACCTTGATTGTCCCCATAGCAGGAGCTCCAAAAACTCATCTTGGACTTGGGTGCTTGTGTTTTTTTCCTGCAAATTCAGGAGATAAATGGTAAATGGAGTGTACTTGTATAATGCTTTTCTATCTGATCGAGACACTCAGAGCTCTTTACAACAATCTGTGTCTCATTTACCCATTCATACAGCACTCTACTGCATCTCTACAGAATAATCAGAGCTTTATCACATTCATACACCGATGGGACACACACAAGAGGCAATGGGGCGTTCAGTGTATTGCCCAGGGACACTTCAACATGTGACTGCTGATGGAATCAAACCCCCAACTCTCCCATTGGAGGATGACTGTTCTAACCACTCAGCCACAACCGCCCTGCGAGATAAGACAAAACTTTCTCTGGATTGCATCGATTTAATTTGAGTGTTTTTTTAGTAATCTGTTTTTTCTAGTTTTATGCACTAAAGTTTTAGGGCTTTATGTTCACAAGTGTTGGTGTTCTCAGTCTTTTCAGGGAACTACTCAAGACCCATAAGTAGGAAAAGCTGTTCTGAGTGCATCTATCTCAAGGAGTAGTTTGTAAATGTTTCAAAATATATATATTAAATATAAAGTTATCACAACAAGGACAAACATGTATGTGGATAGAATGTTATAGTTTTTATAGATGCACAAACCGTCATCTGAACTGTTTCAGTAGTGCTCCTGGGTATCTGCTTGTGCTTTTCTGCTTGGAAAATGGCCTTTAGAAAACAAACAAGTAACCTGAACAAACTTGGTGAGACGAAGATCCATCTGCATGAGGATGTCCTCCCATGCTTCACACATGCAGGTAAGTGAGAGGTGCAGGTACTGCATCAGGGTGGAGATGTGGGTGAACTTGCGTGCCATCCTGGTGAGTTCAGGCAGACAGTCCGACAACAAGCTCGTGTCCAGCTGAAGCACAAAGACAACAGTTGAAACACAAAGACAACAGTTGAAACACAAAGACAACAGTTGAAACACAAAGACAACAGTTGAAACACAAAGACAACAGTTGAAACACAAAGACAACAGTTGAAGCACAAAGACAACAGTTGAAACACAAAGACAACAGTTGAAACACAAAGACAACAGTTGAAACACAAAGACAACAGTTGAAACACAAAGACAACAGTTGAAGCACAAAGACAACAGTTGAAGCACAAAGACAACAGTTGAAGCACAAAGACAACAGTTGAAACACAAAGACAACAGTTGAAGCACAAAGACAACAGTTGAAGCACAAAGACAACAGTTGAAGCACAAAGACAACAGTTGAAGCACAAAGACAACAGTTGAAACACAAAGACAACAGTTGAAACACAAAGACAACAGTTGAAACACAAAGACAACAGTTGAAACACAAAGACAACAGTTGAAACACAAAGACAACAGTTGAAACACAAAGACAACAGTTGAAGCACAAAGACAACAGTTGAAGCACAAAGACAACAGTTGAAGCACAAAGACAACAGTTGAAACACAAAGACAACAGTTGAAACACAAAGACAACAGTTGAAACACAAAGACAACAGTTGAAACACAAAGACAACAGTTGAAACACAAAGACAACAGTTGAAGCACAAAGACAACAGTTGAAGCACAAAGACAACAGTTGAAACACAAAGACAACAGTTGAAACACAAAGACAACAGTTGAAACACAAAGACAACAGTTGAAGCACAAAGACAACAGTTGAAGCACAAAGACAACAGTTGAAACACAAAGACAACAGTTGAAACACAAAGACAACAGTTGAAACACAAAGACAACAGTTGAAACACAAAGACAACAGTTGAAGCACAAAGACAACAGTTGAAGCACAAAGACAACAGTTGAAACACAAAGACAACAGTTGAAGCACAAAGACAACAGTTGAAGCACAAAGACAACAGTTGAAGCACAAAGACAACAGTTGAAGCACAAAGACAACAGTTGAAGCACAAAGACAACAGTTGAAACACAAAGACAACAGTTGAAACACAAAGACAACAGTTGAAACACAAAGACAACAGTTGAAACACAAAGACAACAGTTGAAACACAAAGACAACAGTTGAAACACAAAGACAACAGTTGAAACACAAAGACAACAGTTGAAACACAAAGACAACAGTTGAAACACAAAGACAACAGTTGAAACACAAAGACAACAGTTGAAACACAAAGACAACAGTTGAAGCACAAAGACAACAGTTGAAACACAAAGACAACAGTTGAAACAGCATCACTGGTTAGAATAGAGTTGATGATAGTTATCAAAGTTGATAACCAGTTCTGTGAAACGACTTTATTGTCAGTGTAAGTAAAGTCAGATCTGTTAAAGAAACCCCGGGTAAGTTGAATAGTTTGTAGGATAGGCACAGGTGTGGAAGTGAAGAGTTCATTTTCCTCACCTGGATGTAGCAGATCTCTGCCGTGTTGTCAGCAGACCTGACTTTAGTGATGACAGACAGAGACCTGAGGTCACTGGACAGACTCAGACTCTGACATGTTCCTGAAACCTGGAAAATCAGTTCATGATTTGTATTGAAGATACTTCTTTTTATTATACATTCTATTACATACATTTTACATTAGAATGTTTGAAATGTTAATCGTTTGATTTATAAATCCTTGTGCATTTACTTTATAACTATGTGATGAAAATAATGTTTGTCCCAATATTATCAGTATATAATAATAGGGATACACCAATCCACTTTTCTTTTTTTTTTACTTCCGATCCCAAAATCTGGATATCGGCTGATACCGATACCTATCTGATATCATCATCATTATTGATCTTATCTGAGGCTGTAATAATCTCCTCTCAAGTACAATGTGTACACATATATGCATGCATGTCCAAAAAGGCAACTTGAGGTAAGTTTTATTAATGTTGGATAAGTTAAAGTTAGAATTCAGTTCTGCTAACACAACACATGTTTTTAATTTCTGTATTTAAAGTGGATATTAAAATGATTAATTTAAGTGATTTCGTTTGTTTAAAGGCATTTTATTTTTTTAAATAAGGGGGATATATAAGAATTTTTTTCTTCTTTCTGCACTATTTTCATTCAATGTTTCATTTTGATGGATTTGTTTAGTTTTTTTTGTTGTTTCTTTTAAATGACTGGTAGAGCTGTTGCCTCTCAGCAATAAGGTTGCCGGTTCAAATCCCGGTCCGGAGGCATTTCTGGGTGGAGTTTGCATGTTCTCTCCGTGTATGCGTGGGTTTCCTCCCATACAACAAAAACATGCATGTTAGACTGATGGTAACTCTAAATTGTCTCTAGGTGTGAGTGAGAGAGTGACTGGTTGTTTGTCTCGTTTGTCTCTGTGTGTCTCTGTGCTGGACTGGAGACCCGTCCAGGGTGTCCCCCACCCCTCGTACTGTGATTGCTGTACACGGGCACCGGCGGCCCCCGTGACCCAAAATGGAAGACGCGGGTAAAAACAATGGATGGACGGATGGAATAAATGAATTAATTTTTTTTAATGGCTTTAAACATCTGCTAAGTTCATGACATAAACCAACACAGACTTGTTCCTGTTTTTATAATTTACATCGCTTTATAATGTAGCTGTTTATGTTTAGTTTTTTTTTTTTATATATTTTTTTCTTGTATTTTTCTATTCATATGCTTTTTTATGATCGTCTCCTGTTGTACTGATAAATATCTCCTGGAGAGTAAACTATATCTTGGCTGCAAGTATCAAGCTGTGAAATCCTTTATTTGTTACAACTGATGGTCATTAATTATGATGAAGTTTAGAAACTTCTTGGTAAACATTCGAGCTCCGTGGCTTCAGCGGTGTGTTCTTCTCGTTTAGTCCGGGGCAGGCAGTCTGATTTTGATCAGCCGCGCTCAGTCTGCCCCTCCTCTGAGACGGGCAGACTGAGCGGGGCAGATTGGGCGTGGCTGGCCGGGGTCGGGCTGCCCGTTCCGGGTTCAGCGAGAGGAGCAGACCACTGAAGCCTGGAGCTCGAATGTCCAACTTAAAACTAACTTTACTGCGGTTTAATGTGGTGCTCTGCAGACATCGCATGTTGCTGTCTGTCTTGCTTTGTGGTGTTTCTAGTGTAAAAATCTTCCACACAGCGGACATGTTTCGATGAAAAGTTGGTTAGCTGTTAGCCACAGTGCTGCTCACTCACGTTGTAGCTGGCTGCAAACTATGAAATGGATTTCCTGAATGTGAGGTGGGTCTTATTACTCTGGGTTCATGAGACACGCCTCTGTTCAGGAAATCCATTCCATAGTTTGAAGCCAACGTGCAGAGAACATGAGGAGACGTTTCATCAGACACAGACATGCATCATGGATCGGAAATCTCTGCAGGTTGGATCAAAAAAAACCTATACGGAAATGATGCTGTATCGGAGCCAGATACCGGATCGGCACCATCCCTAGTATATAGTAATAATTAAAATAAAAAACAAGAATGAAAACTACAGTGTGTTTCAAGGGACAATTCAAGAAAAAAAATTAAACAACTCCTATGAATAAACCAAGTAGCCTTACTCCGCTTAAAGTTGCAATCTTGTACATGCCATAAGCATAAAGTTCCACAAAGCCGCCTTCTCCTCCAAGAACAAGTATGTTCAGCCTGTGTGGGAACAGAAAGCAGTGTAAAATTACTTTTCAACCAGTTTTTTTAAAAACACACTGCATTAAAAAGATGTCAACAGTATTTCTGTGTTGCTTTAGGACTAAGCATAATTTACCTAACTTCTCCAAACAGGTTTAGCATCTCATCAGACTTCTCCTCACTGTAAAACAGACATAATGCATTAATTTTTAATTAATGTATGTTTAATTAACATTTAATTAATTAAACTAATCAATTTGTATATTTAATGAACCATGAATAAGCAAAATGCTTTCCTACCTAAAAATCTTCAATGTTGTGCTGTAGCTGCAAAATAAAGATTTTGACAAATATTTCAGTCAAAGCAAAACTTGCATTTTTTTGTAATTTGATGTTCAATCAGTGTCATCATCACCTTTTGGGTAGTGTTGGTAATTTAGGAAGGAAAAGTTTGGATTCATCTTCTGAACTGTAAAATGAGCTGAGGGCAAGGAAACACAAGAACATCATGTGCACGTTCATTCACAAAACAATCATGCTGTGCCTGTAAGCACCAGGTTTACCTGTCGTCCTCCGTTACCTCCATCCAGTTCATGCACGTGACAGGGCTTTGCATCTGAAACATGTGGAGGATCTCGGCTTTCTCAACACCACAAAGGACCACCTGCTTGGTGTCCCCGAGACTGAAGGCTAGTACTGGGATTTGGAAAGAGAATATCCTAAGATTCTGTTCATCAAAGAATAAAAAGTGTTGAACATGTGAATTGTTATCACTTACTTTTGCCATCAGGTCTCCAGAAGAGGGCAGTGATCTCCTTTCCAGTACTTTCACAGGGTGGTAAGCTCCAAACACGCTGGAAATGAGCCAAGCGATGGAGTAACAACTACAAAAAATAGTTTAATTACCAAAAGACAAAAAAAAAAGGATACAACAACATTCATAATTCTTATGTGTTTAATTAATTTATCAGTGGTTCTTGTGCCGTGGGAATTGTAAATGGGACATTACAGTATTTTGTCTTGTTGAGCTGAGGAACATGAAAAATGATCTTCCTTTCATGGGGGTGCAGCAAAAACTGTTTGAGAAACTGGTTTTATACCCACCTCTCCATTTGTGTTGGCCAGAGCAATCAGATCCCTTTTTGGAGACCATGCCATACAAACAACGAGGTTTGGAAGCTGCTTCTCTCCCACTTGCCGAAAGGCAGGCATGATATTGGCTGAAAACATAAAAACAAGTTGTTTAAAAGCACTACAGCGTTTTATTGAATTTATCCAGAGATGACTTAATTGCCAAAAGACTGTTTGCACATTCCTATTTATGAATATTATTAGCTTACCTTATACATACTTTACCAGCTAATCAAGTAGTGAATTAATAACCATCATTGTAAATTTAAAAAAGGGGCCACTGTTGGATATTATTAATAATTTAACTGTTGATTAAAAAGCTCATAGTAAAATATTTATTAAACAAAACTACAATGAAATAACACATTTATGTGCAATCATTCAATTTATTAATTATAAATACTGTAGTAAAGCACCTTTTTATCTTATCGAGATACTCAAAGCTCTTTACTTTACAATCTGTGTCTCATTTATCCATTCATACAGCACTCTACTAGATCTATACAAAGCTAATTGAACAAATCATTGTAAAAAGACTAATCAGTGTTTTATCACATTCATACACTGGTGGGGCACACATCGGAGGCAACGAGGGGTTCAGTGTCTTGCCCAGGGACACTTCGGCATGTGACTGCTGGTGGATTCGAACCTCCAACTCTTGCAATGGAGGACAACTGCTCTAACCACTCAACCACAGCCGTGTGTGAACATAAGTCCAAAATCAATGCAAAGCACAATTCTGGACAGTCCTGGAGACAAATGTTTCATGGTCATCTCTACTTCTGTCTGCAAGCTGCATTACTAGATGATCTCTCCAAAAATAGTTTCAGTTTTCTAGAAGATTGCATTTAACAAAATCTCAACATTACCGTCACACACACACACACACACACACACACACACACACACACATATATATATATATATACTATATATATAATATATATATATATATAAATCAACATTACCGTCACACACACACACACACACATCTATATATATAAGCAAAGGGGGCCAACACTATTTTATAATTGTCAGTGCTCCACGTTAGCTCAAAAAACGTTCAATACCAAAACAAAGTAAACAAAGTAAACAAACGTTCTGAATGCATCATGTCCTGGATGACTGAATCTTCACCAGCACGTTAGCTCGTCTCACTCACCAATGATGTGAAGTTACTTGTTGTGCTAACAACTTTAAATTAATAGCTGCGGGTTTACGTTCGACCGCGGTATGGTTTCAAAAAGACTAGATGAAAACAAAACTCCTCCGTAAAAGTCTGAAATTAGGATTCCTACATGATGATTTTCCGCAGTTTAACAGACGCCGCCATATTTTATACATTCACCAATCGGAGATTCTTCTTCTTCTTCTTTTGGTTTTTAATGGCGGCTGGCAACCAACTTAAGGTGCATTTACCGCCACCTACCAGACTGGAGTGTGGTTATCAGTAATGTCAGAGGGATGTGTATGGCGTTTAAATTCACAACCTATTTCTTACCTACATGTTTGCATGTTGAAGCATGCACCGGCATACAGATACTTAGATACTAATACATTAAATGCGATTTATTAAGCCTGTGTTATTTAAATACTTAAACAAGTGGTTTTTAACATAGCTCGATTTATTTTCTAATAGATTGATCATTGATAGTCCAATATTCTTTTTGTTTAGTGTTGATTCCAAAAGCTGACGTTCTTCTAAATATTTATCACAATGTAACAAAACATGCTCCACAGTTTCCATCTGAGGGCAGTGATCGCAGGCCCCATTTTCATGTTTTCCTATTTTTAAAAGAGAACTATTAAGCCCAGAATGTCCTATTCTAAGTCTTGACATAACTACTTCCTCCTTTCGCCTTCCACTCAAACATTTACTTTCCCCCACATTCTTTTGAATTGTATATACTGTAGATGTCTTCCGTTTTCATTGTCATCCCATTGCTCCTGCCAGGTCTTAAAAATTTCTTTTTGTATAATTGATTTTCCCTCATTTTTACTCAGTGGAATATTTAAATGAACAATTTCTGATTTCAAAACCTGTTTTGCAAGAATATCTACTTCCTCATTACCTTCTACACCTGCGTGAGCAGGAATCCACCAATTGGAGATTCTACGGAAGCCGAGAAAAGACTAAACGCATTTCCAGAAGAAAAACTCAATTCGTAAATCTAACAAGGTTAAGTCAGGTCCTCTGGAGTAGGGTGATCAGACGTCCCCGATTTTTGGGGACAGTCCCCGTCTTGGACGACCTGTCCCCGGCTAAAGGCCGAGATACACTGAAGCAGACTCCGTATACGCGCGTATACGCGCGTATACGGAGCCGCTGCTACAGCTCGGCTTTCGTTCTCGCGTAGATTCTCGTGTTTTCGCTCCAAATTCTAACGTCATTTCCTCCGTACCGTCACTTCCGCTAGTTTTTCGCTCCAAACGCTCGCGTTCTCCTTGTTGTAATATGAGCAGCTGAGCACGGAGAGGACTCAACTGAGCTCGCTGATTGGTCACTTTGACACGCCTACTGAAATGATTGACAGATTTCAGTCAGCTCAAAGTGAAACCTACCATGAGCAGCTCGCTCAGACTTCTGCGGTGTTCTGATACGGTCTTTCTACTATATATGTTATAAAAAGTTCTCTCAGAAATAAAAATAATAACAGGGAGTGCTTTTCCTGCAGCCCACAGCCCACCACAGCCCACCAGGGAATATATAAAACATCGCGCACCCAGGTAGGACCTGAATTCATTCATTTCATTCATCGAGTGAACGGAGGAAGAAGCGGTTACTTGACTTTAGGCAAAAAAACAAAAGAAAAGGCCCGATCAGCGATAAAAAAGAGGAATTTATTTCATTTGTGTAACATACAAAACAGTCCGGCGCCGGGGAAGTTTAGGTCAGACACCGCGCATCGCGTATGCGAATCGCGTATGCGTAGTAAAAAAATACTTTTGCGCGTACTTGCCCTGAGGGGCTACGCGGGGCTACGCTTTTGCCACAGCGTACGTACGCTGCGTATTGGCGTATCGTGAGGACGCTCGAGTGTATCTCGCCCTTAAAGATGTCCCCGTATATATGGCAGGCCGTTTGAACATTTAATAGCTTGACTGGATATCTATTTCAGATATCGCAAATACATTTCTTCCTAGTCAAAATGAACATTCCAGATATCTAAAACATCATTCTTCCTATCTAAAATGTTCATTTTAGATAGGAAGATTTTAATTCTTACTAGTACAAATGATGTCACTTTCCCCATTCATGTGTATTGGGCTTTTACTTCCAGATATCTAAAATAACATTCTTCCTATCTATAATAAACATTCTGGATGTCTACAAATGAATTATGACGAGGATGAACTCTAAATTCAGATCTCCATAATCCAGTTAATGCTAGTCATAATGACCATTTCAGATATCATAAATGAAGAAGTCATTCTAGATATCCAGTTATCAATTCTTGACATCCAAAATGCATTTCTACTAGTATAAATCTAGTTAAAGATATCAACTACTGATTATTTGACTAGTTAATGTGGAATTTCAGATATCTGAAATGTTAATAATGCCTATACAAATTACACTTATAGATACTTACAAATATATTTTGACTATCGTTCAGCAGAATAATAGGGCTCCGTTTTAACATATAATAGGCAAGCTGACTAGCCACATTTCTATTATAGATAGCACTAATACATTCTACCTAGTCACAATTAAAATATTCCTAGTCAGAATTGTAATACAGCTATCACCAATTACATTTATGCCAGTATGAATTAACATTTCAGTGATCTGTAATCAAATTGTGACAGAGCACCTGCATGTGACAGAGCACCTGTGAGGAAGCGGACGCGGGCACACCTTGGCTGCCGCTGCTCCTCATACTTTTTGCTCTTTGAAGCCTTTTTTTTACTACTTTCTGCTGTTTTTTTCACCGAGCCTTGTTGGACATTTCTACCTTTCTCGATTGCAGAGTGCGGCAGGCCTAGGCCTGTGTACAGCACCTGTACGAGCTGACGCGGACATTTCTACCTTTCTTTGAACCTTTCTACCTTTCTTGAACGCAGAGTGCGGCAGGCGTTTTGCCTGTGTACAGCACCTGTACGAGCCGACGCGGACATTTCTACCTTTCTTTGAACCTTTCTACCTTTCTTTGAACATTTCTACCTTTCTTGAACGCAGAGTGCGGCAGGCGTTTGCCTGTGTACAGCACCTGTGTGAACGGACGTCACGCGGGCATTTTTTCCTTTCTGTGATTAAGTTTTAGAGCAACTGTCTTTTCTGACTGCGTTGTGGTTCTGCAAACGTTATAAGTTGCCGGTCAAAGCAGATGACCGCTTGTCCTGAGCCTGGGTCTGCTAGAGGTTTCTTCCTTCTAAAAGGGAGTTTTTCCTTTCCACTGATGCCTAGTGCTTGCTCAGGATAGGAGACTGCAGCCAGGCCAAGATTTGACTTGTTGCTGGATTCATTAGATAGAAAACTTTACTAGTTTAACCGGAATTTTATTAGTGGGGGCTGTTAGCTCCCGCTAGCTCCAGAACGAATTTAGCTTAAAAAACCACGTAGCTGCATTTATTGTTCGCTTACCTGCTGCCTCTGTCACCCTCCTGGGTCCTCTGGACTGTTTTGGATTTTCTCCTGTGCTCCTCTTCGAGGTAATGATCATTCAAATTACCTCTTTCTGCTTCTTGTATATCTTTCTTGGAGCCGTGGGCCTGCTGTTAGCGGCTAGCTCCGTGCTAGCTTCCACCGGATCGACAACAATGTTGACCTACTCCGCTTCGCAGCTGTTTGAATTTAACAACTGCTCCATTCCTCCTTCTATTTCGACCATTAAACAACTGGGACTTCTGCGTAGACCTCGTTACATCCATAGAAGCTCTCGAAAGAAATTAGTTCACTTTAGGCAAACTGGCTCTGACTCGATTGCTACTGTCTGGTCTGAGAGACGTGTCGCACCTCGACGACGTCATCAGAACGCTGCGTCTGTGGTCCTTTGTAGTCCACAGCACACGAAGTGGCAAGGAAAACGTGGAGTGGACTTCAGTCTGCTTAAACCTCTTCAAAAACAATCTGCTCCAACTAGTATTAAAATAGAACTTTTTAATGTTCAATCACTTTCAAACAAATCATGTCTAATTCATGATCACATTTTGGAGAAGAATTTGGACCTCATGTGCCTCACAGAAACTTGGCATAGACCGGATGTGTACAGTTCTTTAAATGAAGCTTGTCCATCTGGATACAGCTATCTGCAGAGAGCCCGCAGCACTGGCCGCGGTGGTGGTCTGGCTGTAATCTACCGCAGTAGTTTAAGGCTGTCGCATCTGGTTTCTCAGGATTTTTCTTCTTTTGAATGTCTGGCTTTCAGCTTCAAAGCCCCACTCCTGATGAATGTTATATTAATTTATAGACCTCCCAAACCGCATGTTTCATTTAACTCAGAGATACATGACCTCCTCACTTTTTTCTGCACCTCCCCTGTGAAGACTATTTTTCTTGGCGACTTGAATATCCACGTGGACAATTCCTCTTCACCTCTGGCAACAGATTTTAAGTCTCTTTTGGATTCTCTTAATCTCACTCAACATGTTGACGCCCCTACGCACAGCAGGGGGCATACTCTGGATTTGGTGATTACTGACACTGTACTCATCAATAATTTATCTGTATATGACCTGGGTGTCTCAGACCACAGGGTCATCTCCCTGGAAGTGCCTTCATCTTCGCCTGCTTCAAACCCAAAACGACCCATCCAGTTCCGTGACCTTAAAAACATTTCCCTTGATGTTCTGTCTGCTGATCTTCACACCCTGACCGCTGTCAATCATCCTTCTGCAGATGACTCTGTGGATTACTACAACCAATCTCTTCGGGAGCTCCTGGACCTACATGCTCCCTTGAAAACAAGACTGGTGTCTTTCTCCCGTTCAGCCCCTTGGTACACTGATGAGCTGCGCAAGATGAAGGCAACTGGCCGTGCTATCGAGAGACGTCTAAAATCATCTGGTCTCTCGGTACATAAGCAGGCGTACAAAGAACATCAGAAAGCGTACGCCTATTCTCTTAAAGAAGCACGCTCCAAATATTATTCTAACATCATCAACACCTGCCCTGGAAACTCTAAACAGCTCTTCTCCACAATAACTCGTCTGCTTAATCCCATTAAACAAACTCTTGAGGACTCTGCTCAAAAATGCGAGCTGTTTCTTTCATCTTTTAAAACCAAAATTGACACTATCAGATCTCAGCTCCACAACCTCCCTGTTCTCAGTGTGCCATCTACCCGTCTGCATTCTGGGACCCTTAACAGCTTTGACGAAGTTGTTCAGAGTGAGGTGGAGGCCATCATCAAGAAAATGAAGCCTTCATCCTGCGCCCTGGATCCTTTCCCCTCGTCTCTCATAAAATCCAATCACTCTGCAATAGGCCCACTTATCACTCAAATAATAAATCAGTCTCTTCAATCTGGTCATGTTCCACTGCCTCTAAAAACTGCCATCATTAGGCCTCTTCTGAAAAAATCTAATTTGGATCCCGACATTTTTTCTAATTACCGCCCAATTTCACACCTCCCTTTTCTGTCTAAAGTGCTGGAAAAAGCAGTTGCTGCTCAGCTGCAGGATCACTTACAACAACACTCCCTGTATGAGAAGTTCCAGTCTGGATTCAGGGCAGCTCACAGTACTGAGACTGCACTGCTGAGAGTTACTAATGATGTCCTCTTGGCTGCTGACACTGGCTCTCCCTCCATCCTTGTCCTCCTTGACCTCACTGCAGCCTTCGACACTGTGGACCATAGTATCCTCCTCCACCGTCTTCATGTGGAGGTCGGTCTCTGTGACACCGTCCTGGACTGGTTTAAATCTTTCCTCTCCAATAGGCTGGAATGTGTTAGTCTTGGCAACGCCACGTCCCAGACAGTCTCTGTCTCCTGTGGTGTCCCTCAGGGGTCGGTTCTGGGGCCCCTGTTGTTTTCCCTTTACATGCTGCCTTTAGGTCAAATTATTAATCAGTTCAACATTTCTTTTCACTGTTATGCCGACGATACACAGCTTTACATCAGGACTGGAGCATCCTCATCTTCCACCTTGTCATCTCCATCTTCACTCACTGCCCTCTCTGCCTGCCTGGAGGCAATTAGGGCATGGATGAATCAGAACTTTCTTCAATTAAACTGCTCCAAGACCGAGGCCATACTGATTGGCACCCCTCACCAGGTACAGACATCTACTATAACAACACTTTCCTTTTCTGGACAAGACATCCCCCTCTCCACCTCTGTTACTAATCTTGGAATAAAAATGGACTCCAATCTTACATTTGAAAATCACATTAAGCTTCTGTTTAAAACTTGCTTCTTCCATCTTCGAAACATCTCTAGACTTCGCCCATCCCTAACTTTTTCCGATGCTGAGAAGCTCGTCCATGCTTTTGTCTCCTCCAGGCTCGACTACTGCAACTCCCTGTTTATTGGAATCCCTGGCAAAAACCTTCAGAAACTTCAATATATTCAAAACAGTGCTGCAAGGATCTTGTTGCGAGTTCGTAAATTTGAACATATTACGCCCATTCTTCATAACCTTCATTGGCTTCCTGTCGCCTACAGAATTCAGTACAAAACTGCTCTCATTACACATCAATGCTTACATGGAGCTTCACCAGATTATCTGAAGGATATTCTTATTCCACACTCATCCACCCGGTCGCTGCGGTCACAGAACAGTAATCTCCTTCACATTCCGAGAACCAAATTAAGGACCATGGGAGACCGGGCTTTCAGTGTGGCTGCCCCCCGCCTGTGGAACTCTCTTCCTGACTGTCTGAGGGTCCCACAGTCTGTGGTTGACTTTAAGAGCGGCTTGAAGACCTTTCTTTTCAACCGAGCATACTCTGCCTCCTCATGATTCTACTTTTGATCTTAGTTGATACTGTTATTGATTTTACTTGTTTTATTACTTGTTTTATTGACATTTAATTTCTGTTGCACCGTGTAGCACTTTGAGATTTTCATTAATGAAAAGTGCGTTATAAATTGAATTCATTATTATTATTATTAAATTAGTACTAGTAAAAACTAAGTTTCAGATATCTAAAAATCATTACATATTTTAAGTGGCCGATTTAACATATATTAGCTTAACTGGATATGTATTTCAGACATCTTAAATTGAATTCTTCCTATTTCAGATAGGAAGAATCACATTCTTACTAGTACAAATAATTTCAGTGGGCTTTTACTTCCAGATATCTAAAACAACATTTCTCCTCTCTAAAATAATAATTTCAGATAGGAAGAATGGAGTTCTTACTAGTACAAATGACGTCATTGGGATGTTACTTCCAGATATCTAAAACAACATTTCTCCTATCTAAAATTAACATTTCAGATAGGAAGAATGTAATTCTTACTAGTACAAATGACATCACTTTTCACATTCATGTGTATTGGGCTTTTACTTCCAGATATCTAAAACAACATTTCTCCTCTCTAAAATGATCATCACAGATAGGAAGAATGTATTTCTTACTAGTAAAAATGACGTCATTGGGATGTTACTTCCAGATATCTAAAATAACATTTATCCTATCTAAAATTAACATTCTGGATGTCTAAAAATTAACTTCAGATCTCTATAATCCAATTGTTACTGGTTATACTATTTATTTCAGATGTCAAAAATGAAGAAAACATTTCAGAGATCAACAATATAATTTTTAAGTATCTATAAGTGTAATTTGTATAGGCATTATTAACATTTCAGATATCTGAAATTCCACATTAACTAGTCAAATAATCAGTAGTTGATATCTTTAACTAGATTTATACTAGTAGAAATGCATTTTGGATGTCAAGAATTGATAACTGGATATCTAGAATGACTTCTTCATTTATGATATCTGAAATGGTCATTATGACTAGTATTAACTGGATTATGGAGATCTGAATTTAGAGTTCATCCTCGTCATAATTCATTTGTAGACATCCAGAATGTTTATTATAGATAGGAAGAATGTTATTTTAGATATCTGGAAGTAAAAGCCCAATACACATGAATGGGGAAAGTGACATCATTTGTACTAGTAAGAATTAAAATCTTCCTATCTAAAATGTTAATTTTAGATAGGAAGAATGATGTTTTAGATGTCTAGAATGTTCATTTTGACTAGGAAGAAATGTATGTGAGATATCTGAAATAGATATCCAGTCAAGCTATTAAATGTTAAAACGGCGACTCATAATTTGTAAAGATTGATAGATATCTGAAACTTAATTCTTAATAGTTCAATTTGATTTTATGACATCCTGAAAGTAAGTTTCTGCTAGCAAAAATGTAATTGTAGATATATATAATTACAGTTCTGACTAGTAGGAATTTAATTTTGACCAGGAAGAATGTTGTTTTAGTGATCTACAAATGGAATAACAGAGAGGAGTGGGTTTTGATTAAATGTTAAAACTGCCTGTCATACAAACATGTCCCCTATTTGAGCGTTTAATGAATGAGAAAAAAAGTTGCATGTAAACTACAGTAGCCGGGTGCAGTTGCGTGCAACAACCGCTGTTACTGCAGCAGATGCCGGCGCTGCAGCGCTGAACAGACAGAAGAAGAAGAAGAAGAAGAGCCACGCGCGCAGCTTTTAAAACCAAGAGAAGAAAGTCACCCAGTAGAGGGCGCGCAAGATGGCGGCTTGCTCAGACGCTTTTTAAAACGTCTCTGTTTAAAGTGGACTCCAATCCTTCCTGAACGAGTTTTGAGAAGCCAATTGTGGACGGTAATGCATATATAATATTTTGTCATACCAGAAGCCCTTCAAAAGTGAGGTAAAAGTCACATACCCTCATATATATAAAAAGAAAGGTTTTGCTAGCAAGTTAGCTGAACTCTGATACCAAGTAAGCTAACTGAAGCAATCGACAGATGATGAAGATGAGTGAACACGGAAAAAAGGATGAAAACAAATGAAAAAACAGGACAACAGTCACGCCAGTGAAGAAGATAAATGACCACAACTATAATGGAAAAGAAGTCTCAATAATGGACTCGGATCCTGATTTTGCGCCACTCCCGGACTCTCCATGCAACAGCCCAGCTCCGAAAAAATCCTGCGGAAATGAGGCTGAACCTTCCCTGCACTCCATAGCCTACTGAAAGCAGTTAATGACCGGGCAGAGGAGGTAAAGGCTGAAATTAAAGATATTAAAACATCTACAGTATTGAGTTTATGTATGGTGAAAGTGAAGAGCTAAAGAAAGATAACTGCATGCTGAAATACAAAAATGAGATGCTAGAAGCACAAATGGAAAAAATGGAGGAACGTGTTGCAGATGCAGAGCGTTACAAGCGGAGATGGTGCCTACGTCTGTATGTGTCTGAAAAAGAAAATGTGAAGGAGAAGGTTGAGGCTATCTGTCACAAATATCGCTCCTGATCTAGGATCTAAAGCTAATGAAGGCATCGATAGAGTCCATCGGCTGGGGAAGCGGATTGATGGAAAAACAAGAGTGGTCATGATCCTGTTTGCTTACCGTTCTGTGAGGGACATCATCTGGAGGAGTGCTAAAGATAACAGCTACCTGCGAGAGAACAAGCTTCGTTTAGCTGAAGATTTAACTAAGGAGGACAAAGATGCAAGAGCTGCTTTGTGGCCTGTTATTGAACAGGCTCGCAAGAATGGAAAGAGGGCCTACTTCGTGGGACGTAAAGCTTATGTGGATGGAAAGGAAATTTGATGTGCATCTGGACAATGACATTTCTCATTCAACAGTATCCTTTACCCTTAAAAGGATTTTGTTGATGGCTTCAAATTTTGTTCTAGGAGTCATTTCAAATGGTTGACGTTTTATAAAATCACTTTTCTTCAAGGTTCATAAAGAAAAAGTATTCTGGAGTTATCTTTTCTATCTGTTAACACAAGGGGTCTGCGTAATGATATAAAAAGAAAAGCTTTTTTTATTTTCTCTAAAGAGTCAAAAGCTGATTTTATTTTTTTTCAAGAATGTCATTCATGTTTAGAAGATAAATCATTTTGGTCAAATCAATGGGGCAAAGATATATGGCTATCACATGGATCAAACAAGTCAGCAGGTGTAGCAATATTAAAACATAACTTTAAAGGTAAAATCTTAGATGTCACATCTGACAAAAAAGGCCACTGGATTTTATTAGTGGTTGAATTTAACTCTTACACTTTTTTACTGGGCAATATTTATGGTTATAATTCTGATTCTTTAAATATGTGTTTTTTGAAGGAGCTAGAGGACAATATGACTTTACTTTGTACTAAATTTCCATCAGCAAAGATTATTTTAGGCGGAGATTTCAATATGGTGTGGTCCAATCAACTGGACAGACATCCCTCAAGAATAAAGAATGGACAGAACCATCTCACGGACTTCGCTATTCGCTGGAATTTATTGGATATATGGAGACATCGTCATCCCTTTGACAGACAATACTCATGGAATAACAAAACTTTTTCACTTCAGTCAAGAATTGACTTTTGGTTAATCTCTGAGGAAATGGAGAGACAAGTATCAGAAGTTAAAATTTGCCCTGCTGTTCTAACTGATCATAAAACTATTTATTTAAAACTTCAGTTTTCCAACGAAGAAAGTAGAAGAGTTTTTAACCATTGGAAACTAAACAACTCTTTATTAAATAATATAGAACTTACTTCATTAATCCTAAACCTAATCAAAAAGTACTGGACAACTAACAACCAGTTTGGGAAATATTGGGAATTGCTTAAATATGACATTAGAAATGTTGTAATTCAATTTAGCAAAACATTTAACTATTTAAAAAAAGAAAAATTAGAGCAATTAATTAAATCTATTTCAGATCTTACTTCCACTATGTCAGATGATGAAGTTTTGCTAGTTCAGCTACATAAATATCAAGAAGAGTTAGATGAAATATATAAAGAAAAGGCCCGTGGCGCTTTTATTCGATCTAGATTCAAATGGATTGAGGAAGGTGAAAAAAATAGCAAATATTTTTTTAACATGGAAAAAAGAAACATGGAAATGAAATCTCTATCTAAGCTAAACATTAATGGCTCCATAACAGAAAATTACCGTATTCTCCGGCGTATAAGTCGCACCTTTTTGCCTACATTTCTAAGCCCTGCGACTTATAGGCCGGTGCGACTTATACGTCGATTTTTCCAATATTTTGGTCATAATTTGACTTTGGTCAAAAACTCCAAAAATGGTGCAGTACCAGTTTCGGCCGCTATGGGCGCTAAGAAACCCTTTACAGTACCTACACTGTTGACATCTGCCTGGTCCAAAAATGGTGCAGTGACACAGAAGATGAAGACTTCAATGGTTTTGAATAAATAAATAAAAACCATAAAATAAATACAGTATCTGTTTCTGTCATCATTTTAAACTGAGACACGTTTTTTACTGTAATGTCAGCTAATAAAAATATATTTTTATGTGTTTATCTTTAAAGATAAATGATGAAAGACACAAAATATACAAAAATTATGTTCATTTATTAATGAAAAGTTCAACTAAGACACATCAAACAAAATACTGTAGTTTTTATGTGATAA
>JBBPBX010039924.1:0-29637 GCA_038048925.1 Garcialebias charrua | reverse complement strand
ATCTGTTTCATGTTGCTGCTGATCTGTTTCATGTTGCTGCTGATCTGTTTCATGTTGCTGCTGATCTGTTTCATGTTGCTGCTGATCTGTTTCATGTTGCTGCTGATCTGTTTCATGTTGCTGCTGATCTGTTTCATGTTGCTGCTGATCTGTTTCATGTTGCTGCTGATCTGTTTCATGTTGCTGCTGATCTGTTTCATGTTGCTGCTGATCTGTTTCATGTTGCTGCTGATCTGTTTCATGTTGCTGCTGATCTGTTTCATGTTGCTGCTGATCTGTTTCATGTTGCTGCTGATCTGTTTCATGTTGCTGCTGATCTGTTTCATGTTGCTGCTGATCTGTTTCATGTTGCTGCTGATCTGTTTCATGTTGCTGCTGATCTGTTTCATGTTGCTGCTGATCTGTTTCATGTTGCTGCTGATCTGTTTCATGTTGCTGCTGATCTGTTTCATGTTGCTGCTGATCTGTTTCATGTTGCTGCTGATCTGTTTCATGTTGCTGCTGATCTGTTTCATGTTGCTGCTGATCTGTTTCATGTTGCTGCTGATCTGTTTCATGTTGCTGCTGATCTGTTTCATGTTGCTGCTGATCTGTTTCATGTTGCTGCTGATCTGTTTCATGTTGCTGCTGATCTGTTTCATGTTGCTGCTGATCTGTTTCATGTTGCTGCTGATCTGTTTCATGTTGCTGCTGATCTGTTTCATGTTGCTGCTGATCTGTTTCATGTTGCTGCTGATCTGTTTCATGTTGCTGCTGATCTGTTTCATGTTGCTGCTGATCTGTTTCATGTTGCTGCTGATCTGTTTCATGTTGCTGCTGATCTGTTTCATGTTGCTGCTGATCTGTTTCATGTTGCTGCTGATCTGTTTCATGTTGCTGCTGATCTGTTTCATGTTGCTGCTGATCTGTTTCATGTTGCTGCTGATCTGTTTCATGTTGCTGCTGATCTGTTTCATGTTGCTGCTGATCTGTTTCATGTTGCTGCTGATCTGTTTCATGTTGCTGCTGATCTGTTTCATGTTGCTGCTGATCTGTTTCATGTTGCTGCTGATCTGTTTCATGTTGCTGCTGATCTGTTTCATGTTGCTGCTGATCTGTTTCATGTTGCTGCTGATCTGTTTCATGTTGCTGCTGATCTGTTTCATGTTGCTGCTGATCTGTTTCATGTTGCTGCTGATCTGTTTCATGTTGCTGCTGATCTGTTTCATGTTGCTGCTGATCTGTTTCATGTTGCTGCTGATCTGTTTCATGTTGCTGCTGATCTGTTTCATGTTGCTGCTGATCTGTTTCATGTTGCTGCTGATCTGTTTCATGTTGCTGCTGATCTGTTTCATGTTGCTGCTGATCTGTTTCATGTTGCTGCTGATCTGTTTCATGTTGCTGCTGATCTGTTTCATGTTGCTGCTGATCTGTTTCATGTTGCTGCTGATCTGTTTCATGTTGCTGCTGATCTGTTTCATGTTGCTGCTGATCTGTTTCATGTTGCTGCTGATCTGTTTCATGTTGCTGCTGATCTGTTTCATGTTGCTGCTGATCTGTTTCATGTTGCTGCTGATCTGTTTCATGTTGCTGCTGATCTGTTTCATGTTGCTGCTGATCTGTTTCATGTTGCTGCTGATCTGTTTCATGTTGCTGCTGATCTGTTTCATGTTGCTGCTGATCTGTTTCATGTTGCTGCTGATCTGTTTCATGTTGCTGCTGATCTGTTTCATGTTGCTGCTGATCTGTTTCATGTTGCTGCTGATCTGTTTCATGTTGCTGCTGATCTGTTTCATGTTGCTGCTGATCTGTTTCATGTTGCTGCTGATCTGTTTCATGTTGCTGCTGATCTGTTTCATGTTGCTGCTGATCTGTTTCATGTTGCTGCTGATCTGTTTCATGTTGCTGCTGATCTGTTTCATGTTGCTGCTGATCTGTTTCATGTTGCTGCTGATCTGTTTCATGTTGCTGCTGATCTGTTTCATGTTGCTGCTGATCTGTTTCATGTTGCTGCTGATCTGTTTCATGTTGCTGCTGATCTGTTTCATGTTGCTGCTGATCTGTTTCATGTTGCTGCTGATCTGTTTCATGTTGCTGCTGATCTGTTTCATGTTGCTGCTGATCTGTTTCATGTTGCTGCTGATCTGTTTCATGTTGCTGCTGATCTGTTTCATGTTGCTGCTGATCTGTTTCATGTTGCTGCTGATCTGTTTCATGTTGCTGCTGATCTGTTTCATGTTGCTGCTGATCTGTTTCATGTTGCTGCTGATCTGTTTCATGTTGCTGCTGATCTGTTTCATGTTGCTGCTGATCTGTTTCATGTTGCTGCTGATCTGTTTCATGTTGCTGCTGATCTGTTTCATGTTGCTGCTGATCTGTTTCATGTTGCTGCTGATCTGTTTCATGTTGCTGCTGATCTGTTTCATGTTGCTGCTGATCTGTTTCATGTTGCTGCTGATCTGTTTCATGTTGCTGCTGATCTGTTTCATGTTGCTGCTGATCTGTTTCATGTTGCTGCTGATCTGTTTCATGTTGCTGCTGATCTGTTTCATGTTGCTGCTGATCTGTTTCATGTTGCTGCTGATCTGTTTCATGTTGCTGCTGATCTGTTTCATGTTGCTGCTGATCTGTTTCATGTTGCTGCTGATCTGTTTCATGTTGCTGCTGATCTGTTTCATGTTGCTGCTGATCTGTTTCATGTTGCTGCTGATCTGTTTCATGTTGCTGCTGATCTGTTTCATGTTGCTGCTGATCTGTTTCATGTTGCTGCTGATCTGTTTCATGTTGCTGCTGATCTGTTTCATGTTGCTGCTGATCTGTTTCATGTTGCTGCTGATCTGTTTCATGTTGCTGCTGATCTGTTTCATGTTGCTGCTGATCTGTTTCATGTTGCTGCTGATCTGTTTCATGTTGCTGCTGATCTGTTTCATGTTGCTGCTGATCTGTTTCATGTTGCTGCTGATCTGTTTCATGTTGCTGCTGATCTGTTTCATGTTGCTGCTGATCTGTTTCATGTTGCTGCTGATCTGTTTCATGTTGCTGCTGATCTGTTTCATGTTGCTGCTGATCTGTTTCATGTTGCTGCTGATCTGTTTCATGTTGCTGCTGATCTGTTTCATGTTGCTGCTGATCTGTTTCATGTTGCTGCTGATCTGTTTCATGTTGCTGCTGATCTGTTTCATGTTGCTGCTGATCTGTTTCATGTTGCTGCTGATCTGTTTCATGTTGCTGCTGATCTGTTTCATGTTGCTGCTGATCTGTTTCATGTTGCTGCTGATCTGTTTCATGTTGCTGCTGATCTGTTTCATGTTGCTGCTGATCTGTTTCATGTTGCTGCTGATCTGTTTCATGTTGCTGCTGATCTGTTTCATGTTGCTGCTGATCTGTTTCATGTTGCTGCTGATCTGTTTCATGTTGCTGCTGATCTGTTTCATGTTGCTGCTGATCTGTTTCATGTTGCTGCTGATCTGTTTCATGTTGCTGCTGATCTGTTTCATGTTGCTGCTGATCTGTTTCATGTTGCTGCTGATCTGTTTCATGTTGCTGCTGATCTGTTTCATGTTGCTGCTGATCTGTTTCATGTTGCTGCTGATCTGTTTCATGTTGCTGCTGATCTGTTTCATGTTGCTGCTGATCTGTTTCATGTTGCTGCTGATCTGTTTCATGTTGCTACTGATCTGTTTCATGTTGCTGCTGATCTGTTTCCTGTTTCTGCTGATCTGTTTTGTGTTGCTGCTGATCTGTTTCGTGTTGCTGCTGATCTGTTTCCTGTTTCTGCTGATCTGTTTCGTGTTGCTGCTCATCAGTTTCACGTTGCTCCTGATCTGTTTCATGTTGCTGCTGATCTGTTTCATGTTGCTGCTGATCTGTTTCATGTTGCTGCTGATCTGTTTCATGTTGCTGCTGATCTGTTTCATGTTGCTGCTGATCTGTTTCATGTTGCTGCTGATCTGTTTCATGTTGCTGCTGATCTGTTTCATGTTGCTGCTGATCTGTTTCGTGTTGCTGCTGATCTGTTTCATGTTGCTGCTGATCTGTTTCATGTTGCTGCTGATCTGTTTCATGTTGCTGCTGATCTGTTTCATGTTGCTGCTGATCTGTTTCATGTTGCTGCTGATCTGTTTCATGTTGCTGCTGATCTGTTTCATGTTGCTGCTGATCTGTTTCATGTTGCTGCTGATCTGTTTCATGTTGCTGCTGATCTGTTTCATGTTGCTGCTGATCTGTTTCATGTTGCTGCTGATCTGTTTCATGTTGCTGCTGATCTGTTTCATGTTGCTGCTGATCTGTTTCATGTTGCTGCTGATCTGTTTCATGTTGCTGCTGATCTGTTTCATGTTGCTGCTGATCTGTTTCATGTTGCTGCTGATCTGTTTCATGTTGCTGCTGATCTGTTTCATGTTGCTGCTGATCTGTTTCATGTTGCTGCTGATCTGTTTCATGTTGCTGCTGATCTGTTTCATGTTGCTGCTGATCTGTTTCATGTTGCTGCTGATCTGTTTCATGTTGCTGCTGATCTGTTTCATGTTGCTGCTGATCTGTTTCATGTTGCTGCTGATCTGTTTCATGTTGCTGCTGATCTGTTTCATGTTGCTGCTGATCTGTTTCATGTTGCTGCTGATCTGTTTCATGTTGCTGCTGATCTGTTTCATGTTGCTGCTGATCTGTTTCATGTTGCTGCTGATCTGTTTCATGTTGCTGCTGATCTGTTTCATGTTGCTGCTGATCTGTTTCATGTTGCTGCTGATCTGTTTCATGTTGCTGCTGATCTGTTTCATGTTGCTGCTGATCTGTTTCATGTTGCTGCTGATCTGTTTCATGTTGCTGCTGATCTGTTTCATGTTGCTGCTGATCTGTTTCATGTTGCTGCTGATCTGTTTCATGTTGCTGCTGATCTGTTTCATGTTGCTGCTGATCTGTTTCATGTTGCTGCTGATCTGTTTCATGTTGCTGCTGATCTGTTTCATGTTGCTGCTGATCTGTTTCATGTTGCTGCTGATCTGTTTCATGTTGCTGCTGATCTGTTTCATGTTGCTGCTGATCTGTTTCATGTTGCTGCTGATCTGTTTCATGTTGCTGCTGATCTGTTTCATGTTGCTGCTGATCTGTTTCATGTTGCTGCTGATCTGTTTCATGTTGCTGCTGATCTGTTTCATGTTGCTGCTGATCTGTTTCATGTTGCTGCTGATCTGTTTCATGTTGCTGCTGATCTGTTTCATGTTGCTGCTGATCTGTTTCATGTTGCTGCTGATCTGTTTCATGTTGCTGCTGATCTGTTTCATGTTGCTGCTGATCTGTTTCATGTTGCTGCTGATCTGTTTCATGTTGCTGCTGATCTGTTTCATGTTGCTGCTGATCTGTTTCATGTTGCTGCTGATCTGTTTCATGTTGCTGCTGATCTGTTTCATGTTGCTGCTGATCTGTTTCATGTTGCTGCTGATCTGTTTCATGTTGCTGCTGATCTGTTTCATGTTGCTGCTGATCTGTTTCATGTTGCTGCTGATCTGTTTCATGTTGCTGCTGATCTGTTTCATGTTGCTGCTGATCTGTTTCATGTTGCTGCTGATCTGTTTCATGTTGCTGCTGATCTGTTTCATGTTGCTGCTGATCTGTTTCATGTTGCTGCTGATCTGTTTCATGTTGCTGCTGATCTGTTTCATGTTGCTGCTGATCTGTTTCATGTTGCTGCTGATCTGTTTCATGTTGCTGCTGATCTGTTTCATGTTGCTGCTGATCTGTTTCATGTTGCTGCTGATCTGTTTCATGTTGCTGCTGATCTGTTTCATGTTGCTGCTGATCTGTTTCATGTTGCTGCTGATCTGTTTCATGTTGCTGCTGATCTGTTTCATGTTGCTGCTGATCTGTTTCATGTTGCTGCTGATCTGTTTCATGTTGCTGCTGATCTGTTTCATGTTGCTGCTGATCTGTTTCATGTTGCTGCTGATCTGTTTCATGTTGCTGCTGATCTGTTTCATGTTGCTGCTGATCTGTTTCATGTTGCTGCTGATCTGTTTCATGTTGCTGCTGATCTGTTTCATGTTGCTGCTGATCTGTTTCATGTTGCTGCTGATCTGTTTCATGTTGCTGCTGATCTGTTTCATGTTGCTGCTGATCTGTTTCATGTTGCTGCTGATCTGTTTCATGTTGCTGCTGATCTGTTTCATGTTGCTGCTGATCTGTTTCATGTTGCTGCTGATCTGTTTCATGTTGCTGCTGATCTGTTTCATGTTGCTGCTGATCTGTTTCATGTTGCTGCTGATCTGTTTCATGTTGCTGCTGATCTGTTTCATGTTGCTGCTGATCTGTTTCATGTTGCTGCTGATCTGTTTCATGTTGCTGCTGATCTGTTTCATGTTGCTGCTGATCTGTTTCATGTTGCTGCTGATCTGTTTCATGTTGCTGCTGATCTGTTTCATGTTGCTGCTGATCTGTTTCATGTTGCTGCTGATCTGTTTCATGTTGCTGCTGATCTGTTTCATGTTGCTGCTGATCTGTTTCATGTTGCTGCTGATCTGTTTCATGTTGCTGCTGATCTGTTTCATGTTGCTGCTGATCTGTTTCATGTTGCTGCTGATCTGTTTCATGTTGCTGCTGATCTGTTTCATGTTGCTGCTGATCTGTTTCATGTTGCTGCTGATCTGTTTCATGTTGCTGCTGATCTGTTTCATGTTGCTGCTGATCTGTTTCATGTTGCTGCTGATCTGTTTCATGTTGCTGCTGATCTGTTTCATGTTGCTGCTGATCTGTTTCATGTTGCTGCTGATCTGTTTCATGTTGCTGCTGATCTGTTTCATGTTGCTGCTGATCTGTTTCATGTTGCTGCTGATCTGTTTCATGTTGCTGCTGATCTGTTTCATGTTGCTGCTGATCTGTTTCATGTTGCTGCTGATCTGTTTCATGTTGCTGCTGATCTGTTTCATGTTGCTGCTGATCTGTTTCATGTTGCTGCTGATCTGTTTCATGTTGCTGCTGATCTGTTTCATGTTGCTGCTGATCTGTTTCATGTTGCTGCTGATCTGTTTCATGTTGCTGCTGATCTGTTTCATGTTGCTGCTGATCTGTTTTGTGTTGCTGCTGATCTGTTTCGTGTTGCTGCTGATGTGTTTCCTGTTTCTGCTGATCTGTTTCGTGTTGCTGCTCATCAGTTTCACATTGCTGCTGATCTGTTTCATGTTGCTGCTGAGCTGTTTCATGTTGCTGCTGATCTGTTTCGTGTTGTTGCTGATCTGTTTTGTGTTGCTGCTGATCTGTTTCCTGTTTCTGCTGATCTGTTTCGTGTTGCTACTGAGCTGTTTAATGTTGCTGCTGATCTGTTTCATGTTGCTACTGATCTGTTTCATGTTGCTACTGATCTGTTTCATGTTGCTGTTGATCTGTTTCATGTTGCTGCTGATCTGTTTCATGTTGCTGCTGATCTGTTTCATGTTGCTGCTGATCTGTTTCATGTTGCTGCTGATCTGTTTCATGTTGCTGCTGATCTGTTTCACGTTGCTGCTGATCTGTTTCACGTTGCTGCTGATCTGTTTCATGTTGTTGCTGATCTGTTTTGTGTTGCTGCTGATCTGTTTCATGTTGCTGCTGATCTTTTTCATGTTGCTGCTGATCTGTTTCATGTTGCTGCTGATCTGTTTCCTGTTGCTGCTGATCTGTTTCATGTTGCTGCTGATCTGTTTAATGTTGCTGCTGATCTGTTTCATGTTGCTGCTGATCTGTTTCATGTTGCTGCTGATCTGTTTCATGTTGCTGCTGATCTGTTTCATGTTGCTGCTGATCTGTTTCATGTTGCTGCTGATCTGTTTCATGTTGCTGCTGATCTGTTTCATGTTGCTGTTGATCTGTTTCATGTTGCTGCTGATCTGTTTCATGTTGCTGCTGATCTGTTTCATGTTGCTGCTGATCTGTTTCATGTTGCTGCTGATCTGTTTCATGTTGCTGCTGATCTGTTTCATGTTGCTGCTGATCTGTTTCATGTTGCTGCTGATCTGTTTCATGTTGCTGCTGATCTGTTTCATGTTGCTGCTGATCTGTTTCATGTTGCTGCTGATCTGTTTCATGTTGCTGCTGATCTGTTTCGTGTTGTTGCTGATCTGTTTTGTGTTGCTGCTGATCTGTTTCCTGTTTCTGCTGATCTGTTTCGTGTTGCTGCTGATCTGTTTCATGTTGCTGCTGATCTGTTTCATGTTGCTGCTGATCTGTTTCATGTTGCTGCTGATCTGTTTCATGTTGCTGTTGATCTGTTTCATGTTGCTGCTGATCTGTTTCATGTTGCTGCTGATCTGTTTCATGTTGCTGCTGATCTGTTTCATGTTGCTGCTGATCTGTTTCACGTTGCTGCTGATCTGTTTCACGTTGCTGCTGATCTGTTTCATGTTGTTGCTGATCTGTTTTGTGTTGCTACTGATCTATTTCACGTTGCTACTGATCTTTTTAACGTTGCTGCTAATCTGTTTCACGTTGCTGCTGATCTGTTTCATGTTGTTGCTGATCTGTTTTGTGTTGCTACTGATCTATTTCACGTTGCTACTGATCTTTTTCACGTTGCTGCTAATCTGTTTCATGTTGCTGCTGATCTGTTTCATGTTGCTACTGATCTGTTTCATGTTGCTGCTGATCTGCTTCATGTTGCTACTGATCTGTTTCATGTTGCTGCTGATCTGGTGCAAAGAGAATAATCTTCACATGAATGTGAAGAAGACGAAGGAGATGATTGTGGACTTCAGAAGGAACAAACACACCCACGCCCCACTGAAAATAGGTGGGTCTGCAGTGGAAGTGGTCTCCAGCTACAAATACTTGGGTGTACACTTGAATGATAACCTCAGCTGGAGCAACAACACCACCAGCCTGATCAAGAAAGGTCATCAGAGACTCTACTTCCTCAGACGGCTGAGACGAGCTGGTCTGAGCAGCCCAGTCCTCACCTCCTTCTACAGGTGTGCAGTGGAGAGCATCCTGTGCTCCAGCATCAACGTGTGGCATGGAGGCTGCACAGTTGCAGAGAGGAAAGCTCTACAGAGAGTGGTGAAGGCTGCACAGAAGTCTGTTGGAGTCAGTCTCCCCACCATCACAGACATTTACACCTCCAGATGCAGGAAAAGAGCCACCTGCATCATGAAAGACCTCACTCACCCAGCACACTCACTCTTTGCCCCACTCCCCTCAGGACGGAGGTTGAGGAGCATCAAATGTAGAACCACTAGACTGAGGAACAGCTTCTACCCTGAGGCTGTTAGACTCATGAATAAATAAAAATAAAATAAAAAATAAACACTGCAAAATATCACATCATGCTGATGCTGATCTGTTTCATGTTGCTGCTGATCTATTTCATGTTGCTGCTGATCTGTTTCATGTTGCTGCTGATCTGTTTTCTTGTTGCTGTGTTCATCTGTGACCATCTGCTCATACAAACTCATGTTCGTGCTACTGTTTATTCCCACTATATTAGGCTTAGTGTATTACTAGTTGATGTTTTTCTTAGTTAATTCTAGATGTTATTACTGTTTTTCTCTTGCATTTGTTGTTGGATGTAACTGGGACCTCGTGTACATAATCTCGTTTTCATCACATGTACCACATGCGGTGCAAATGACAATAAAGACTCTCTGACTCTGACTTTGATCTGTTTCATGTTGCTGCTGATCTGTTTCATGTTGCTGCTGATCTGTTTCATGTTGCTGTGATCTGTTTCATGTTGCTGCTGATCTGTTTCATGTTGCTGCTGATCTGTTTCATGTTGCTGCTGATCTGTTTCATGTTGCTGCTGATCTGTTTCATGTTGCTGCTGATCTGTTTCATGTTGCTGCTGATCTGTTTCATGTTGCTGCTGATCTGTTTCATGTTGCTGCTGATCTGTTTCATGTTGCTGCTGATCTGTTTCATGTTGCTGCTGATCTGTTTCATGTTGCTGCTGATCTGTTTCATGTTGCTGCTGATCTGTTTCATGTTGCTGCTGATCTGTTTCATGTTGCTGCTGATCTGTTTCCTGTTTCTGCTGATCTGTTTCGTGTTGCTGCTGATCTGTTTCATGTTGCTGCTGATCTGTTTCATGTTGCTGCTGATCTGTTTCATGTTGCTGCTGATCTGTTTCCTGTTGCTGCTGATCTGTTTCATGTTGCTGCTGATCTGTTTCATGTTGCTACTGATCTTTTTCATGTTGCTGCTGATCTGTTTCATGTTGCTGCTGATCTGTTTCATGTTGCTGCTGATCTGTTTCATGTTGCTGCTGATCTGTTTCATGTTGCTGCTGATCTGTTTCATGTTGCTGCTGATCTGTTTCATGTTGCTGCTGATCTGTTTCATGTTGCTGCTGATCTGTTTCATGTTGCTGCTGATCTGTTTCATGTTGCTGCTGATCTGTTTCATGTTGCTGCTGATCTGTTTCATGTTGCTGCTGATCTGCTTCATGTTGCTGCTGATCTGTTTCATGTTGCTGCTGATCTGTTTCATGTTGCTGCTGATCTGTTTCATGTTGCTGCTGATCTGTTTCATGTTGCTGCTGATCTGTTTCATGTTGCTGCTGATCTGTTTCATGTTGCTGCTGATCTGTTTCATGTTGCTGCTGATCTGTTTCATGTTGCTGCTGATCTGTTTCATGTTGCTGCTGATCTGTTTCATGTTGCTGCTGATCTGTTTCATGTTGCTGCTGATCTGTTTCATGTTGCTGCTGATCTGTTTCATGTTGCTGCTGATCTGTTTCATGTTGCTGCTGATCTGTTTCATGTTGCTGCTGATCTGTTTCATGTTGCTGCTGATCTGTTTCATGTTGCTGCTGATCTGTTTCATGTTGCTGCTGATCTGTTTCATGTTGCTGCTGATCTGTTTCATGTTGCTGCTGATCTGTTTCATGTTGCTGCTGATCTGTTTCATGTTGCTGCTGATCTGTTTCATGTTGCTGCTGATCTGTTTCATGTTGCTGCTGATCTGTTTCATGTTGCTGCTGATCTGTTTCATGTTGCTGCTGATCTGTTTCATGTTGCTGCTGATCTGTTTCATGTTGCTGCTGATCTGTTTCATGTTGCTGCTGATCTGTTTCATGTTGCTGCTGATCTGTTTCATGTTGCTGCTGATCTGTTTCATGTTGCTGCTGATCTGTTTCATGTTGCTGCTGATCTGTTTCATGTTGCTGCTGATCTGTTTCATGTTGCTGCTGATCTGTTTCATGTTGCTGCTGATCTGTTTCATGTTGCTGCTGATCTGTTTCATGTTGCTGCTGATCTGTTTCATGTTGCTGCTGATCTGTTTCATGTTGCTGCTGATCTGTTTCATGTTGCTGCTGATCTGTTTCATGTTGCTGCTGATCTGTTTCCTTTTGCTGCTGATCTGTTTTCTGTTGCTGCTGATCTGTTTCCTGTTTCTGCTGATCTGTTTCGTGTTGCTGCTGATGTGTTTCCTGTTTCTGCTGATCTGTTTCGTGTTGCTGCTCATCAGTTTCACATTGCTGCTGATCTGTTTCATGTTGCTGCTGAGCTGTTTCATGTTGCTGCTGATCTGTTTCGTGTTGTTGCTGATCTGTTTTGTGTTGCTGCTGATCTGTTTCCTGTTTCTGCTGATCTGTTTCGTGTTGCTACTGAGCTGTTTCATGTTGCTGCTGATCTGTTTCATGTTGCTGCTGATCTGTTTCATGTTGCTACTGATCTGTTTCATGTTGCTGCTGATCTGTTTCATGTTGCTGCTGATCTGTTTCATGTTGCTGCTGATCTGTTTCATGTTGCTGCTGATCTGTTTCATGTTGCTGCTGATCTGTTTCATGTTGCTGCTGATCTGTTTCATGTTGCTGCTGATCTGTTTCATGTTGCTGCTGATCTGTTTCATGTTGCTGCTGATCTGTTTCATGTTGCTGCTGATCTGTTTCATGTTGCTGCTGATCTGTTTCATGTTGCTGCTGATCTGTTTCATGTTGCTGCTGATCTGTTTCATGTTGCTGCTGATCTGTTTCATGTTGCTGCTGATCTGTTTCATGTTGCTGCTGATCTGTTTCATGTTGCTGCTGATCTGTTTCATGTTGCTGCTGATCTGTTTCATGTTGCTGCTGATCTGTTTCATGTTGCTGCTGATCTGTTTCATGTTGCTGCTGATCTGTTTCGTGTTGCTGCTGATCTGTTTCATGTTGCTGCTGATCTGTTTCATGTTGCTGCTGATCTGTTTCGTGTTGTTGCTGATCTGTTTTGTGTTGCTGCTGATCTGTTTCCTGTTTCTGCTGATCTGTTTCGTGTTGCTACTGATCTGTTTCATGTTGCTGCTGATCTGTTTCATGTTGCTACTGATCTGTTTCATGTTGCTACTGATCTGTTTCATGTTGCTGTTGATCTGTTTCATGTTGCTGCTGATCTGTTTCATGTTGCTGCTGATCTGTTTCATGTTGCTGCTGATCTGTTTCATGTTGCTGCTGATCTGTTTCACGTTGCTGCTGATCTGTTTCACGTTGCTGCTGATCTGTTTCATGTTGTTGCTGATCTGTTTTGTGTTGCTACTGATCTATTTCACGTTGCTACTGATCTTTTTAACGTTGCTGCTAATCTGTTTCACGTTGCTGCTGATCTGTTTCATGTTGTTGCTGATCTGTTTTGTGTTGCTACTGATCTATTTCACGTTGCTACTGATCTTTTTCACGTTGCTGCTGATCTGTTTCATGTTGCTGCTGATCTGTTTCATGTTGCTGCTGATCTGTTTCATGTTGCTGCTGATCTGTTTCATGTTGCTGCTGATCTGTTTCATGTTGCTGCTGATCTGTTTCATGTTGCTGCTGATCTGTTTCATGTTGCTGCTGATCTGTTTCATGTTGCTGCTGATCTGTTTCATGTTGCTGCTGATCTGTTTCATGTTGCTGCTGATCTGTTTCATGTTGCTGCTGATCTGTTTCATGTTGCTGCTGATCTGTTTCATGTTGCTGCTGATCTGTTTCATGTTGCTGCTGATCTGTTTCATGTTGCTGCTGATCTGTTTCATGTTGCTGCTGATCTGTTTCATGTTGCTGCTGATCTGTTTCATGTTGCTGCTGATCTGTTTCATGTTGCTGCTGATCTGTTTCATGTTGCTGCTGATCTGTTTCATGTTGCTGCTGATCTGTTTCATGTTGCTGCTGATCTGTTTCATGTTGCTGCTGATCTGTTTCATGTTGCTGCTGATCTGTTTCATGTTGCTGCTGATCTGTTTCATGTTGCTGCTGATCTGTTTCATGTTGCTGCTGATCTGTTTCATGTTGCTGCTGATCTGTTTCATGTTGCTGCTGATCTGTTTCATGTTGCTGCTGATCTGTTTCATGTTGCTGCTGATCTGTTTCATGTTGCTGCTGATCTGTTTCATGTTGCTGCTGATCTGTTTCATGTTGCTGCTGATCTGTTTCATGTTGCTGCTGATCTGTTTCATGTTGCTGCTGATCTGTTTCATGTTGCTGCTGATCTGTTTCATGTTGCTGCTGATCTGTTTCATGTTGCTGCTGATCTGTTTCATGTTGCTGCTGATCTGTTTCATGTTGCTGCTGATCTGTTTCATGTTGCTGCTGATCTGTTTCATGTTGCTGCTGATCTGTTTCATGTTGCTGCTGATCTGTTTCATGTTGCTGCTGATCTGTTTCGTGTTGGGGCGGCCGTGGTGTAGTGGTAATGGCAGTCGACCCCTGATCGGAAGGTTGGAGGTTCGAATCCCGCATCCGCCCACCATGTGTCGTTGTGTCCCTGGGCAAGACACTTAACCCCGAGTTGCTCCCGGTAGGTCTGGATGGCGCCTTGCAAGGCAGGCTACCACTACCGGTGTATGAATGTCTGAATGAATGGGTGGATGGCTGGTATTGTAAAGCGCTTTGGGGCTCCTCACAGGGGGCTGGAAAGCGCTATATAAATAAGCTCCATTTACCATTTACCATTTGCTGCTGATCTGTTTCATGTTGCTGCTGATCTGTTTCATGTTGCTGCTGATCTGTTTCATGTTGCTGCTGATCTGTTTCATGTTGCTGCTGATCTGTTTCATGTTGCTACTGATCGGTTTCGTGTTGCTGCTGATCTGTTTCATGTTGCTGCTGATCTGTTTCGTGTTGCTGCTGATCTGTTTCTGGTACATATGCAAAATGTATTTGAATTTTTTTAGAATGAAGTATGTTATTCAAAGTGTGCGGGTCGCTTGTTCCTATCGCGAGATCTGGCAACACTGTGGAGAAGGTGAAACACCCACACCTGCATGATCCACAGGTCTCTCTCGTGGCTCAGTGATACTTCCTAGATGAATAAAGTGTAAATAAATAAATAAGTATTCTTCTCCTGAACTTCTTTTGATCCTGGCCACAGACAGAACCACGAACAGAACCTTTAAAGGTTCGGGAGGACCAGCTCTTTCCACGGGAACACAAACACAGGAAGCAGGAACAGGCTTCCTCGTCCCGGATGACCTCATCTGAAAAACGTGTTGCCGTGGCAACAGGCCACGCCCCCATGGAATGGTAAACAGGCTGCAGGAGCAGGAAGTTAACCCTTTCAGCTTGTTGCTCTTCACTTGATTCATGTGGATTTAGTCTTCCTTTAACTTTTTAATTCTAGAGTTTATCTTTAAACCTTTTTGCATGAAGTGTTCAACTTTTATTTTAACTTAATGTTTTTATTTTCAAACAGCTGTGTGTGTTTCATGTGTTTCATGTGTTTCATGTGTTTCATGTGTTTCATGTGAATGTCAGTAAAGTTGTTTTCAACAGTGAAGCTTCCTTCTGTCACTCTTCAGCAGTGAAGGAGTTAAAGGTGTGGACGGGAAGTTGTTGGAAAGTTTTCCCTCACACACACACACACACTCTCACACACACACTCTCACACACACTCTCACACACACACTCTCACACACACACTCTCAGAGGAAGGCGAGGCTCAGACCTGGAGGCTTTTGTTGCTGCACTTTTGAGAAGTTCTGAGACTTTGGTGCTTCGACGTCGACATGGTGACTACTGAACCCCACCAGAGCCAGGACCTGATGGTCTCCCATGAGATCCAGAACCAGGACCTGATGGTCCACCATGAGAACCAGAACCAGGAGGAGCAGGCCTCGCCCTCCTCGGCGGTCTTCGACCTGGAGAAGTTCAGTCAGGGTCCGGTCAACGCCATCACGGTCCTGACCCTGCTGGATAAACTGGTCAACATGCTGGACGCCGTGCAGGAGAACCAGCACAAGATGGAGGTGAGGCCGTCTCCATGGTCCCACCTGGACAGCATCTGCTTTAGGTCTTTGTTATGTGTTTGCCCAGCTGTGCCCACGGCAGCTGGAGGAGATCCAGATGTTGATCAGTTTTCAGAGAATGCACAGGTCATCAGTGGACCCTGACAGGTTCTGACTGTGATCCAGAACCTGTCAGGATCACAGTCAGAACCTGTCAGGATCACAGTCAGAAACTGTCAGGATCACAGTCAGAAACTGTCAGGATCACAGTCAGAAACTGTCAGGATCACAGTCAGAACCTGTCAGGATCACAGTCAGAATCTGTCAGGATCACAGTCAGAACCTGTCAGGATCACAGTCAGAAACTGTCAGGATCACAGTCAGAAACTGTCAGGATCACAGTCAGAACCTGTCAGGATCACAGTCAGAAACTGTCAGGATCACAGTCAGAACCTGTCAGGATCACAGTCAGAATCTGTCAGGATCACAGTCAGAACCTGTCAGGATCACAGTCAGAACCTGTCAGGATCACAGTCAGAACCTGTCAGGATCACAGTCAGAAACTGTCAGGATCACAGTCAGAACCTGTCAGGATCACAGTCAGAAACTGTCAGGATCACAGTCAGAACCTTTCAGGATCACAGTCAGAAACTGTCAGGATCACAGTCAGAACCTGTCAGGATCACAGTCAGAACCTTTCAGGATCACAGTCAGAACCTGTCAGGATCACAGTCAGAACCTGTCAGGATCACAGTCAGAAACTGTCAGGATCACAGTCAGAAACTGTCAGGATCACAGTCAGAACCTTTCAGGATCACAGTCAGAACATGTCAGGATCACAGTCAGAACCTGTCAGGATCACAGTCAGAACATGTCAGGATCACAGTCAGAACCTGTCAGGATCACAGTCAGAACCTGTCAGGATCACAGTCAGAACCTGTCAGGATCACAGTCAGAACATGTCAGGATCACAGTCAGAACCTGTCAGGATCACAGTCAGAACCTGTCAGGAACACAGTCGGAACCTGTCAGGATCACAGTCAGAACCTGTCAGGATCACAGTCGGAACCTGTCAGGATCACAGTCGGAACCTGTCAGGAACACAGTCGGAACCTGTCAGGATCACAGTAGGAACCTGTCCGGATCACAGTCAGAACATGTCAGGATCACAGTCAGAACCTGTCAGAAACACAGTCAGAATCTGTCAGGATCATAGTTAGAACCTGTCAGGAACACAGTCAGAACCTGTCAGGATCACAGTCAGAACCTGTCAGGATCACAGTCGGAACCTGTCAGGATCACAGTCGGAACCTGTCAGGATCACAGTCAGAACCTGTCAGGATCACAGTCAGAACCTGTCAGGATCACAGTCAGAACATGTCAGGATCACAGTCAGAACCTGTCAGGATCACAGTCAGAACCTGTCAGGATCACAGTCGGAACCTGTCAGGATCACAGTCAGAACCTGTCAGGATCACAGTCGGAACCTGTCAGGATCACAGTCAGAACCTGTCAGGATCACAGTCAGAACCTGTCAGGATCACAGTCAGAACCTGTCAGGATCACAGTCGGAACCTGTCAGGATCACAGTCGAACCTGTCAGGAACACAGAACCTGCAGGATCACAGTCAGAACCTGTCAGGATCACAGTCAGAACCTGTCAGGATCACATTCAGAACCTGTCAGGAACACAGTCCGAACCTGTCAGGAACACAAACCTGCAGGAACACAGTCAGAACCTGTCAGGATCACAGTCAGAACCTGTCAGGATCACAGTCAGAACCTGTCAGGATCACAGTCAGAACCTGTCAGGATCACAGTCAGAACCTGTCAGAGCGGGTTGTGGTTCTATCGACCCATCATCAATAATAATAATAATCTAGTACACCAGGTTATTGCTAATCAATAGTCTACGGTTTAAAATGGTTCGTATGAAAATATTCAGATTTTAAACTTCCTGCTGCTGATTGGACTGGTCTTGGACTTGTCTTGGACTGGTCTTGGACTGGTCTTGGACTGGTCATGGACTGGTCTTGGACTGGTCTTGGACTGGTCATGGACTGGTCATGGACTGGTCTTGGACTGGTCTTGGACTGGTCATGGACTGGTCTTGGACTGGTCTTGGACTGGTCTTGGACTGGTCATGGACTGGTCTTGGACTGGTCTTGGACTGGTCTTGGACTGGTCATGGACTGGTCATGGACTGGTCTTGGACTGGTCTTGGACTGGTCATGGACTGGTCTTGGACTGGTCTTGGACTGGTCTTGGACTGGTCATGGACTGGTCATGGACTGGTCTTGGACTGGTCTTGGACTGGTCATGGACTGGTCATGGACTGGTCTTGGACTGGTCTTGGACTGGTCTTGGACTGGTCATGGACTGGTCATGGACTGGTCATGGACTGGTCTTGGACTGGTCATGGACTGGTCATGGACTGGTCTTGGACTGGTCTTGGACTGGTCTTGGACTGGTCATGGACTGGTCATGGACTGGTCTTGGACTGGTCTTGGACTGGTCATGGACTGGTCATGGACTGGTCTTGGACTGGTCTTGGACTGGTCATGGACTGGTCTTGGACTGGTCATGGACTGGTCTTGGACTGGTCTTGGACTGGTCTTGGACTGGTCTTGGACTGGTCATGGACTGGTCTTGGACTGGTCTTGGACTGGTCATGGACTGGTCTTGGACTGGTCATGGACTGGTCTTGGACTGGTCATGGACTGGTCTTGGACTGGTCTTGGACTGGTCTTGGACTGGTCATGGACTGGTCTTGGACTGGTCTTGGACTGGTCATGGACTGGTCTTGGACTGGTCTTGGACTGGTCTTGGACTGGTCATGGACTGGTCATGGACTGGTCTTGGACTGGTCATGGACTGGTCATGGACTGGTCTTGGACTGGTCATGGACTGGTCTTGGACTGGTCTTGGACTGGTCATGGACTGGTCTTGGACTGGTCATGGACTGGTCTTGGACTGGTCTTGGACTGGTCATGGACTGGTCTTGGACTGGTCATGGACTGGTCTTGGACTGGTCATGGACTGGTCTTGGACTGGTCTTGGACTGGTCTTGGACTGGTCTTGGACTGGTCTTGGACTGGTCTTGGACTGGTCTTGGACTGGTCATGGACTGGTCTTGGACTGGTCTTGGACTGGTCTTGGACTGGTCATGGACTGGTCATGGACTGGTCTTGGACTGGTCTTGGACTGGTCATGGACTGGTCATGGACTGGTCATGGACTGGTCTTGGACTGGTCTTGGACTGGTCTTGGACTGGTCATGGACTGGTCTTGGACTGGTCTTGGACTGGTCTGGACTGGTCATGGACTGGTCATGGACTGGTCTTGGACTGGTCATGGACTGGTCTTGGACTGGTCTTGGACTGGTCATGGACTGGTCTTGGACTGGTCATGGACTGGTCTTGGACTGGTCTTGGACTGGTCATGGACTGGTCTTGGACTGGTCATGGACTGGTCTTGGACTGGTCATGGACTGGTCTTGGACTGGTCTTGGACTGGTCTTGGACTGGTCTTGGACTGGTCTTGGACTGGTCTTGGACTGGTCATGGACTGGTCATGGACTGGTCTTGGACTGGTCATGGACTGGTCTTGGACTGGTCTTGGACTGGTCTTGGACTGGTCTTGGACTGGTCTTGGACTGGTCTTGGACTGGTCATGGACTGGTCTTGGACTGGTCTTGGACTGGTCTTGGACTGGTCATGGACTGGTCTTGGACTGGTCTTGGACTGGTCTTGGACTGGTCTTGGACTGGTCATGGACTGGTCTTGGACTGGTCTTGGACTGGTCTTGGACTGGTCTTGGACTGGTCATGGACTGGTCTTGGACTGGTCTTGGACTGGTCTTGGACTGGTCTTGGACTGGTCATGGACTGGTCTTGGACTGGTCTTGGACTGGTCTTGGACTGGTCTTGGACTGGTCATGGACTGGTCATGGACTGGTCTTGGACTGGTCTTGGACTGGTCTTGGACTGGTCTTGGACTGGTCATGGACTGGTCTTGGACTGGTCTTGGACTGGTCTTGGACTGGTCATGGACTGGTCATGGACTGGTCTTGGACTGGTCATGGACTGGTCTTGGACTGGTCTTGGACTGGTCATGGACTGGTCTTGGACTGGTCATGGACTGGTCTTGGACTGGTCTTGGACTGGTCATGGACTGGTCTTGGACTGGTCTTGGACTGGTCTTGGACTGGTCTTGGACTGGTCATGGACTGGTCTTGGACTGGTCATGGACTGGTCTTGGACTGGTCTTGGACTGGTCTTGGACTGGTCATGGACTGGTCTTGGACTGGTCTTGGACTGGTCTTGGACTGGTCATGGACTGGTCTTGGACTGGTCATGGACTGGTCTTGGACTGGTCTTGGACTGGTCATGGACTGGTCTTGGACTGGTCTTGGACTGGTCTTGGACTGGTCTTGGACTGGTCATGGACTGGTCTTGGACTGGTCTTGGACTGGTCATGGACTGGTCTTGGACTGGTCTTGGACTGGTCTTGGACTGGTCTTGGACTGGTCTTGGACTGGTCATGGACTGGTCATGGACTGGTCTTGGACTGGTCTTGGACTGGTCTTGGACTGGTCATGGACTGGTCTTGGACTGGTCTTGGACTGGTCATGGACTGGTCATGGACTGGTCTTGGACTGGTCTTGGACTGGTCATGGACTGGTCTTGGACTGGTCTTGGACTGGTCTTGGACTGGTCTTGGACTGGTCATGGACTGGTCTTGGACTGGTCATGGTCTGTGTCTTGGACTGGTCATGGACTGGTCTTGGACTGGTCTTGGACTGGTCTTGGACTGGTCATGGACTGGTCTTGGACTGGTCATGGACTGGTCTTGGACTGGTCTTGGACTGGTCAGGCTCCAGTGTCTGATTGGTTATTGATCAGTAATTGTCTGGTTTCAGCTGCACCAGGTGGAGATGGAGGGCGTGGTCAAAGGGATCCAGGCAGACATGACCAAACTGGCCAAGAGTCACAGTCACACCTCCAACACCGTCAGCAAGCTGCTGGACAAGAGCCGCAAGCTGTCCGTCACCATGAAGGAGGTCAGTGAACGCATCGCACCCATCACAGCTGTCAGTGAACCCACCGTCCTAAAGACTTGCGCTGGTCACGTTGCAGGTCCGTGAAAGAATGGAGCGCCAGGGTGCTCAGGTGAAGAAGCTGGAGGCCAACCACGCCCACCTGATCAGCAGAAACAACTTCAAAGTGCTCATCTTCCAGGTGAGTGACCGAGGTGGTCACCTTTCATTCAACCTTTATTTAGGCAGGTTAATCCTGTTGAGCCTCGAGGACTCATTTACAAGAGAGACCTGGCTACAAACAAAGACTGATGACAACAGCAACAACAATAGACAATCAGAAGAGAGATAGATTTTTTTAAACAAATTAAAACAAAGATATCAAAGTAGCAAAACAGACAGATTATAGGCAGACGTAGAAAATCAAAAACAGGAACATGTCTGCATTGGTTCTTGCCAGGAGTCCAAAAGATTCTTAAAACCATTTAGAGAGGTCAAGGTCGAGAGCTTCAGATCTTTTTGTGTGGCATGCTGGGAAATGTCTGCCCTCCTACATGATGTGGTCAGGTGATCTGCTTCGTCTCAGTAGATTCCTTTATTTGGTTGTTGGATCCTTCTGAACGTGACCTGGGAATAACTGAGTAATCCTGAGGTTTGGTTGCCGTAGTAACCAAGTGACGTTGTCACAGGATCCAGAGCGTAGTGCATGTACTACACAATTACAGCAGTTTGTGTGAGGACCACGTTCTTGTTTGTCTATTCTCGTCAGCATAAAACATTCCCATCCTCCCCAAATACCCAGCATTCCTCAGTCCATGTGTCAGTTAGGGTGGGGTCCTCCGTCAGCTCCGTCTGTTTACTCCCTGCACCATCAGCTGGTAAAACATGAATTTAATACCTACACCCCTGCAGGAATGTTAGCTTCTGATCCAACGCCACACAGGTTATAATCAATCAATCAGTGAGTCAAGTCAGATTTATTATATAGCACATTTAAAACAGAAACTGTTACCAAAGTGCTTAACAAAAAGATCACAGCATCAGATAAAAAAGTAACAAGATATAATAATTACAGCACATGGAATAAAAATATAAAACACAAAACATAATTAGAAACAATGGTTCTAGTTACGACCGAGATCAGAATCAGAATAAGCTTTATTACCATTGCACACAGATACAAAGAGAATGTAAAAAATGGTAAATGGAGCTTACTTGTATAGCACTTTCCAGCCCCCCATGAGGGGCCCCAAAGCACTTCACAGTACCAGCCATCCACCCATTCATACACACATTCATACATACACCGGTAGCAGTACAGTAGTCTGCCATGCAAGGCGCCAGCCAGTCCTACCGGGAGCAACTCGGGGTTGAGTGACTTGCCCAGGGACACAACGAGGTATGCCGTGACCGGGGATCGAACCCGGGACCTTCTGGTCCTGAGCCGGCTGCCCTGCCTCTACACCGTCGTGGCCCCTTGTGTGAGAATGTGTCCGTAGAGTCGTCCGAAAGATGGGCAGAGTGCACGTAGCTGCTACTATAAAGTGCGGCCTTCTTATCCTTCTCAGAATAATTTTTTTAGATAAATGAGATGGCAGCATGAGACAAGCGCTCCTCCAAAAAGATCCTATAACCTTTCCCGCAGGATACTGAATCCACTCATAGATCTTATAACAAGACAACAAACGAGGGACAAGACGGAAACGCGCGAGAGAAGCAAGAAATATGTTCCAGACACGATTGAAAGAGATGACGAACCGCAGCTCAGAGATAGCCATGCTAACACAAGAGAAGAGCCCAGAAGACCAAAAGGTAACGACAAACCCAAAGTTAACCTAGAAATAATTCTTTGAGAAAAACAAGAGTTTAGACACAAGAAGAAGCAACATAGTGGCAGCGAAAGCTAAGCTAGACACGATCGAGCTAATTGTGAGAAACATGCTAAAAACACAGATTCCAAACAAAGACAAACTGGTCGACCAAGAAGCAAAAGAAAGGAAGAAGAATATCCAGATTTTCATTGTACCGAAGAAGAAGGAGAATGAAGAGCAAGACAAATCAGTGAATGGATATGTTGAAAAAATCCTCTTGAGGAAAAACTGGAAATTCCTGATTCTCACGAACTCAGCATAGAAAGAGCACACAGAGCCCTTGCACTGAAACCAACGGGAGCAGCAAAACCCAGAGCGATTGTAGTCCAGTTCCTTTGGTACCAAACAAAAGAGGAAATACTGAGAAAGGCATGGCAGAAGAAAGAAATTACATAAACAACCAAAGAATATATGTCAACCACAGCTATCCTGTCGCAAACTGCCACAAACAATACAATGAAGCAAAATGGGTGCTAAGGGAGAAGAGGATCCACTTCCAGACTCCATACCCAGCCAAGCTTCATATCTTTTATAAGGATGAAGCACGCCTATTCCAAACCGCACACGAAGCAACTAAAGATATGCATGACCGAGGCTACGCGGCATGGGTGGTAACACCACGACAAGACCTGATGAAGCTACTGTATGCGGAGCCATGGTGCATCGCAGGGAGAAAAGAGACTATTCAACAGGAACAACCTACTGGACAAGCTACCACCATTTCCAGACTGCAGGCCTTTAGTGGACAGAGAAAATAACAATAAGCTGACCTCTCTGTTTGCTCACAGTACAGTAATTACTTGGAGGATCAGGAATGTCAAAAGGTATGGAAACTTATTCTAGGTTGCCACGGAGGTCCCTTCCCCTATTACCATCTGAAAAGGACTTCTCTCCCAGTTTTGACCCCAACCGAGGTCAGGTGAAGGACTTTCCACTTCTACATTGGAACCCCAGATGTCATTATCAGGTTTGTACATTTTTTTCTCACAGTTCTTGTGACAAGTTAAGTTCAACCAGAGAGTTTGGTTGCAAAAAAAGTCATCACTTTCACGGTTCAAGTAAATGTTATCTGAAAGGTTAAGAGAGGCATCTTTCAATGTTAATGGCATATTCATATTCAGCATGGATATGTTCCTGTTTTTAGTTTTCTACATTTGCCTTATAATCTAGCTGTTTTTGCTACTTTTTGACATCTTATTTTAACTTGTTAAAAATACCTGTATGCCTCTTTTATGATTGTCTATTGTTGTCACTGTTGTCCACTGTTGTCATCATTCTTTGTTTGTAGCCAGGTCTCTCTTGCAAATGAGTCCTCGAGGCTTGATGGGATTAACCTGCCTAACTAAAGGTTGAAAAAGATATATATATATATATATATTAAACCCAATTAAACGAACAAAGATATTGACAAAGATGGAGAGAGAAAAGGTAGATATCATTTACCTACAAGAAACTCATATAAATTATATAGAACATCAAAAACTAACTGAACATGGATATAATATTATTCATCATACAAAGGAAGACGTAAAAGAGGTGTGGCAATATTGATACCAAGTAAAGTGATTTTTGCACAGTTTTGAACTCAAAGCTAAACAGGGTCGATACATTCTAATCAAAGGAAATATAAATGTAGACACATATATATTCCTCAACGTATATGCTCCACATATAATGGATTTCATTGTAAATAAATCAGAAGGAACACTTATCTGTGGGGGAGATTTCAATACAGTATACACCTTCAGTCACCTCTAAATATCTCAAGTCAGAAAGGTAACAATAGAACTATTAATAACAAGTTCAATAATCTATTATAGAACATAGGACTAAGATATTTCAAGAGAAATGTACCCAAGGGCTAGGCAATATACCCACTTCTCCAGCCCACATCTGGTATTTACAAGACTAGATTATTTGTTTCATCTTTAATAAAGCTAGATAGACCCAAACTCATTGAAGCTCAGATAGGACCAATTGATCTTAATGACCATGCTCCAATATATTTGGCATTGGATATGGATGAAAAACAAATAAATACACCATGGAGAGAATGTTAGCCTCCTTAATGATATACAAATTACTAAGAAACTGTCAGAAGAAATCATCCAGTCAGATTAGTTCTGTCTCAAACTTGTCCTAAACACTGACAAAACCAAAAGTGAGGTTGTCTTCAAACAGGAAGTCAGTCCCATGGTTCTTCCTTCGATTTTATCCTTGAATGGTGTTCTTATTGAGTTTGTTTATTCCTATAAATATTTGAGTACTGTATCTTGGTCGACACATCTCTCTTTTATAATTATAATAATAATAATAATAATGATAATAATCATTTTATTTAAAACCGCCTTTCAGGACACCCAAGGACACTTAACAAACCAATACAGTACAAACATTATCAGTGACAAATTGAAATATAAAATACATAAAGGATATAAAATGGAAGATAATAAAAATACATTTAGTAAAGTTAAAGGGGACCACACATTCAAAATTCACTTTTTAATGTTTTTTTACTCAACTTTGGGTATTTACTTCATAAAAAAACAGTCCAAAGGCCAAAAAAATGCACCCAGTGGTTTATTTACTCTAAGTAGATTTATTTTACTGTGATAAAAACGGCTCGTTTTTGAAATAAACTGGAAGTCAATCGCGCTTGTGACGTCACAGGCGCGAGGACAACCCACCCCAACATGAGTCCAGCCCCTCACCTAGCAACCCCTGGTTAGGCTCAACCCACTTCTGTATTAAACACATGACTGTTGTTTTTCATGATTTCATCTCATCTTTTGTTTATATGTTATTAATTTCATGTGTACAGCACTTTGTTGCAGCTGTGGTTTTTTAAATGGCTTTATAAATAAAGTATAATTGTTATTTTTATGTTTTAGTTCAATTTTTAGTGTATTTGCGATCGCTCCAAACGCGCAGCCGGCAAAAATTAAACGAGCAGACCCCCGACGTAGGGACCGGCGTCAACGAGCCCCTCTTCTGGCGCGATGGAGCGGAGCTTCAACTGTGCAGCCTCGCAGCAGCCTGGCAGAAGCCTCGCAACAGCGAGGACCTTCTCTTTACCGATTAATTTACGGGAGACACTTGGTGAACTTTGTGTGTCTTGACTGGAACAGCGATAACTCTCAAAGTCTCCGCGTGCAACGAGCGGAGCTGGCGAAAACCGGAAGAGGAACAAGCTAACATTAGCATCGGATTCGGGTGGTCTCATGCTAAAAGGAGCAGCAAACTGCGGCGCGCTCAGACGGGTTTCGGTAAGTTATCTTAAGCTAACACTAACAGTAAGTCAAATGAGTAATAAAAAACGAGCTAATTTTAAAACAACAACACATTACAGATACTGGCTGTGCAGAGGGCGTAAACAGATCGTTGAAGGGCGTGGACTTCAGAACTTCTATCAGAAACCGGTCGTTCAAAACGAAAGTTAAAACTGGCAGAATTAAAAAGGGTATAATTAATTATCTAAGAATTATTTTGTGTATTAAAATGAATTAATATTGTCAAGATAGCACACAGACATAACATAAAATTTTTAAATACTTACATGTGGTCCCCTTTAATGATAAGCTAGTCTAAAGAGATGTGTTTTCAGGGCTGTCTTGAACAGAGAAAGGGAGGTGGTGTTTCGAAGGTCTGGTGGTAGAGCGTTCCAGAGGTGAGGGGCAGAGCAGGTGAAGGCCCTGCTCCCCATGGTGGAGAGGCGGGCAGAGGGTACATGGAGTTGTAGCGAAGAGGAGGATCTGAGAGAGCGTGATGGGATGGAGATTTGTTAAATCTTTTTTAACTTTTAAACTCCACGTGGAAAACCTAGTGAAGAAACTGAAAGTTAAACTGGGTTTCTTTTTCAGAAACAGATCATGTCTAACACTGAATGTTAGGAAACACCTTGTATCTGTGACTTTCCTTCCCTCCATTGATTACGGTGACATTCTCTACATGAATGCTCCTACAAGCACCCTGCGGATGTTGGATGTTGTCTATCATGGTGCACTAAGATTCATAACTGGTTGTGATTATCGTACCCACCACTGCACCCTGTATTCACTGGTTAACTGGACATCATTAACCTCACGCAGACTCTTCCACTGGTACATTTTCATCTTTAAATCACTTCTTGGTCTGCTGCCCTCATACATCTCCTCCTACATGTCTTTGCGTGAGTGCAACAGGGGCGCAACTACATATTTTTGAGGTGGATGCGAAAACATCAACGGCGCCCCCCCCACCCCTTTTTTTTACCTGCCGCCTCATACAGCTTTCCTCCCTTAGTCATGCACTTAGAAAATACAGTAGCAATATTACAGATTTTTTTTAATGTTACATATTATATCAGGTGATCATTCCAATCATAAACAAATAAGAAGTTTAATAAAGTAAAAATATATAACAATAGTGGTAATCAGTGCTCAATATTTTATGTAGTGAAAATATGAAATCTTAACAGCCTGGAGTCCATGTCAGTGTTTTAACATTTATGACATTTAAACTGTTACTTTCCGTGAAAGAAGACAATGAAAGATGGTCATCAGAAATTCAAACCATCATGGTATACAGTATAGGTTTTTGTTGCCTCCCTAATGTAATTATTCCTACCTGATGTCATCACTTGTCTCCTCTATCACTGACCTCGTGTCTGTCTCCTTCACCCTTTGTCTGTGGCATTCTGCACTAAGTCATATGGTCAAAAAAGCATTATATATTAGTTGTAAAAATTACAGATCTTAATACAGTTTTTAAAAATAATGTTTACATGTTATTGCTTGGGATTAAGTAGCTGTTCCCTCACTTCCACCTGCATTAGACCAACCTGTTGCCTTCCCCAGTCTGTCCTGATTCCTCTGTCATCTTCTCTTCCTTCTCTCCATCCTCACAGCTGAATGACATTAATTTTGTGTTAAGTAGGTTTAAAAATACAGCAGTCAAACCACAATAGAAATGAAACTTTAATTTAAATGATCTCCTTGTTGGATAACAGTTACTGACTGGACATTTCATCTGATCTGACTTACCAGATACATCACAACACACACCACTGTAGTGATATTAAATAAGACATTTAAACTCAAGTGTCCCTCTGCCAAAAAGGTTGGTAACATGGGTCACCAACCTTTTTGAGTCTCAGGGCTATAGTGACACTGAGGACTAATTTGTCTGATACACACATAAACTTGTACAACTCATCTTTAATTAAATAATCAATAATAATAAATGTACATAGTGAATAAATTGCAGCACTGCATTGGAGCATAGCTGGGAACTGCCGCCACAACAGTTTAGCTTTCCTGTGTTAATATAATATCTCCGGGAGGAGACCCAGAGGAAGACCCAGGATACGCTGGAGGGACTATGTTTCTCTGCTGGCCTGGGAACGCCTTGGGATTCCCCCGGAGGAGCTGCTCCAAGTGGCTGGGGAGAGGGAAGTCTGGGCCTCCCTACTTAGGCTGCTACCCCCGCGACCCGACCCCGGATAAGAGGAAGAAAATGGATGGATGGATGGATGTTAATATTTCCTGTTTTATTTAGATAATTCTTACACATAGTTTGTGGATGTGTGTGTGTGACATGTATCAGATAAAAATATTAAACAAATCACGTCTATATGGGAGGCAACATTTATTTAACAGCCAAATATGGGATGATTCCTATTAGGCTAGCTTTAGCTAACCTGAATACTGATCCTGTCCTGCTCATACACTGACTGTACTTACCTACTCTCTTTTAACCACATTGAAAGGCTTTTTTTCAACTTTTTTCTCCCTTTTTCTGTTTTGCGCCCTCGATAGTTTTTTTTCTGCCGCTCCAGTGCACGAGTGAAAAAATAAATAAATAAATAACGCGCCTGTGGGCGCGTGTTCACAGCAGCACCTGTGTGTGAAGGGAGAGCAGAGAGACAGGAGGAGGGAGGTGAGGGAGCAGGGGGGCGCCTAATCAGTGCTGTTGACCTGTTATTGTCATTTCATGCAGTTAAAGAAAATGCCTGCTAGAAAAACTTTTTTTTTTCTAGAGACGATTTTGACGCCCCTTAAGTACAGCGCCCCCATGCGGCGCATCCACAGCATAGCGCCCATTTGCGCCACTGAGTGCAGCTACAGTGTGCGCTCTCAGGACATGATTACCTGCAGTGTTCCGTCAGTGAGGACTGAACTTGGAAAAAGGGCCTTCTCCTACTCTGCTCCTGCTTCATGGAATATCTTACAAAAAGATCTGAAGCTCTCGACCTTGACTTCTCTAAATGTCTTCAAACATCTGTTAAGTTCCTGCAAAAACCAACGCAGACATGTTCCTGTTTTTAGTTTTCTACATCGGTTTACATTGTAGCTTTTTTTTGTTTTATTTTTTAATATAATTTTATTTCATTTATTCTTCTCAATTTGTATACTTTATTTTATGGTTGTCTTTTTTGTCATCACGCTGTTCAAATCAGGTCTCTCTTTGTAAATGAGTCCCAGAGGCTCAATGAGACTAACTTGTAGAAATAAAGGTTGAATGAATGAATTAAAAACATAAAAAAGACCATTGAATTAAAATTAAACCATTTAGTTGTGGATAAAATTTGAAAATGGAGGAATTTCAGACAATTTTATAACAAACTTTTTGAGCCTAATTTTGTTTGACTTCAGATGTTTTATGGTTGTGTAAACTTCTTGAGGTTCATCTATTGTTCTTTTTCTTTTTGCAACAGGAGGAGAATGAGATCCCCACCACTGTTTTTATGAAGACTCCTCCTCCGTTCCCCCGGGATGACAATCTGGAGGAAGATGAGCCACCTGCACCAGGTGTCAGTGACAGTAACCAAGAAGCCACCTTCAACACCATTGACCTGTCTTCTGATGAAGACGTTGGCCTGGAAGCTGACTTGGAGGAAGAGGACATGTGGCCTCAAGATCTAGAGAATGTGGAGCAGTCCAAAGCTGAGAAACTGAAGCGATCCAGCATGAAGAGGGTAAAAGCATGGACAGGTGAGCAGTCGTCCAGGTGTTCGTCTGATCACTCACCTGTGTCTCTTTGCAGGTCGATAGCCTGAAGAAGGCCTTCTCCAAGCACAACTTTGAGAAAAAGATGAACAAGATTGGAACAAAGTTGGTTTCTGCAGAACAACGAGAGAAGATCAAGCAAAAGACAGCCAGCCTGAAGTTCAGCATGAGGAAGGTAGAGACGTGTCTGCTCAGAAACCAGGTTCTGATGCTGCTGATCTTCTGGGTTCAAACGTTCTGCTTGTGTCTTCAGCCTCGCAGCAGCTCAGACTCTCAGCCTCCAGAGGCCTCTGCCAAGACCGAGGACTCGCCTACTACTGAGGCCGACATCCAGGTCTCCCCACCAGCCAGCATCGAGCAGGAGGTCCCCTTCACTGAAGTCCACGCCGAGCTGGGCCCAGCTGAGCAGCAAGACGTGGTAAAGGAGGAGGTGGAGGAGGAGGTGGAGGAAGTGAAAGAGGAGACAAAGGAAGCTGTGATTGAGGGTTCGGTAGTAGTAGAGGCAGATGTGTCGGTGGTCTCTGAGGAGGTCAGTGAGGAGTATGCTCTGTCCTCCACACTCCCTCAGGAGGAGAGAGGAGCAGAGGAGGAGAAGCATGATGAATCCTAAACCCTTAATGGATCCAACCG
>JBBPBX010039923.1:0-29639 GCA_038048925.1 Garcialebias charrua | reverse complement strand
TGTGCTCTGAACGGTCTTATTTAGGGATGCCCAATGTGCCTTACTGCATATGCCACTTTTTGCCTCTATAACAACATCAACTACTACCTCATACATATACTGTGTACATTAACTCATACGCTGCTTTGCCACTTTGCAAATGTCAATGCTAGAAACCTTTAGTTTATTTTAGTTATACTTTTTATACTCTTTTTTTATACTAGTATGCAAAAACTCAGGACAGTATTATGTTCATTAAATGTTTAATGTTTTAGTTTTAGAGTTGGTGTAAATTTTCATACTCTTATACCACTATGCAAAAAAACTCAGGACAGTGTTAGTTTTACTATTTTATGCTTATGTCTATTATTATATGTTTCAGTGTTTCAATGTTTAGATGTTTACTGTTGCACCGAGGGACTGAGAGAAACGCAATTTCGGTCCTGTGTATGTCCTGTACAGTACATATTGCAGATCTGACAATAAAGTTGACTTTGACTTTACTTATACCATTTTATTTATAAAGCACTTTAAACAGGAACAAGTCCACACCAAAGTGCTGGACAAACAAACACGCAACAGGCAACACAGACAATGAAGTACAACACGAAAAACATAAAAACATTGCAGATCATAAATAAAACGATCCAATACAAATCAGCTGGCATTGAAAGCGATGGAGTAGTAGTGAGTTTTTAACCGGGATTTGAAAACCGAGAGGGAGGGGGCCTGTTTGATGAGCAGCGGTAACTCGTTCCAGAGTCTTGGGCCTGCTACAGAGAACGCCCTGTCACCTCTGCGCTTAAGGCGAGTTTCTGGAACTATTAAGAGTACCTGATCCTCTGACCTCAAAGCACGTGGAGGGACATATGGGTGTATCAGATCCGAGAGATAGGCGGGGGCGAGACTGTTCAGCGATTTGTAGACATACATGAGAATTTTGAATTGGATTCGAAGATGAACCGGTAGCCAGTGAAGGGAGGCCAAGACTGGTGTAATGTGCTCTCTTTTGCGTGTGCTGGTTAAAAATCGGGCAGCTGCGTTCTGAACCAGTTGTAATCGTGCAATGGTGGCTTGACTGACGCCAAGCAGAAGTGAATTGCAGTAATCAAGCCTAGATGTAATGAATGCGTGAATCACTGTCTCCAGGTTGTTTTTTGATAATATGGGCTTCAGCTTAGACAGACGCCTCAGCTGGAAAAAACAGGATTTGACGATCATGTTTACATGACTGTTGAGTTTCATGGAAGGATCCATTATCACTCCCAGATTTGTGACTTTTTGTTTTTCGGACAGGGGTAGAGCAGACAGGTCAATGCAGTGGTTTGAGGTTGTGTCATTGGGAAGGAACAATATGGCTTCCGACTTCTTATCGTTGAAGCTTAAGAAATTTAAAGCCATCCAGTCCCTGATGTCAGCCAGGCAGTCGAGCAGAGGTTGAATAGAGCCTGTACCATTTTGTCTTAGGGGGAAGTAAATTTGACAGTCATCAGCGTAGAAGTGGAAGGGTATATTGTGTTTCCGGAAAATAGCACCGAGTGGCAGCAGGTATAAGGAGAACAAGAGAGGACCCAGGATGGACCCCTGCGGAACCCCCCATTTAAGAGCCGCCACTGCAGAAGTAAAATCATTGATGGACACACAAAAAGACCTGTCAGAGAGGTAGGATCTGAACCAGTTTAGGGCTGATCCTGAGATGCCCACCCACTGCTCCAACCTAGCAATGAGGATCTCATGGTCGATGGTGTCGAAAGCGGATGTAAGGTCCAATAGGACAAGCAGCACAGAGTCACCAGTATCTGTGGATAGGAAGATGTCGTTAAAAACCTTCAGTTTTTGGAAGTTGAAACGCTGCTAGGTGTGGACGTACCATTAGACTTGTTTAGAACATTGATTGTGGACTCTGTCACTGCAGGGTAGGTCTGCAGAAACGGAACAGAGTTGGAACAGAACCGAGCCGCTCCGGTTCTACAGAGCTGGTGACTAATATTTAGTAGCTACATGTACAGTACTGCATGTATGTTGTTAAAATTATAATAAATAATAATAATAATACATTTTATTTGTAGGCGCCTTTCTTGGCACTCAAGGTCACCTTACATCGACAATCATAAAAACAGACAATATTATATACACAGTAAAAACAAGTAAAATAAAAATAAGACAATGCAGTTGCAATCATAATGCATAGGCTACTTTAAACAGGTGAGTTTTGATTTTGATTTTGAAATGTGGCAAAGAGTTTGTGTCGCGAATATCAGGTGGAAGTGAGTTCCAGAGCTGGGGAGCAGAGCAGCTGAATGATCTGCTCCCCAGCTCTGCTCCCTCAGCTCCCATAGTAACAAGACGGGCAAGGGGAACAATGAGCTGAATAGAAGAAGAGGATCTGAGAGTACGAGCAGGTGTAGCAATGTGAACAAGGTCTGAAAGGTATGGAGGAGCAAGGTTGTGGACAGCTTTGAATGTAAGGAGGAGTATTTTATAATTGATGCGATATGGGATGGGAAGCCAATGAAGCTGTTTTAAAACAGGTGTGATGTGATGGATTGAGGGGGTCCGTGTAATGATATGGGCAGCTGAATTTTGGACAGTTGTAATTTACGGAGGGTTTTCTGAGGTAGGCCAAAAAGAAGAGAATTGCAATAATCTAAACGAGAGGTGACCAAACTGTGGACCAGAACAGCAGTGGAGTGAGGAGTGAGGGAAGGACGGAGACGATTAATGTTTCGAAGATGAAAGTAGGCTGACCGAGTGATATTATTGACATGAGAGGAGAAGAAGAGGGTGCTATCAAGGATGACACCCAGACTCTTAACCTGATGGGAGGGAAAGATGGAAGAGTTATCAACCGGAATGGAAAAGCTATGAAGTTTGTTTAGTATTGATTTAGTGCCAATTAAAAGAAGTTCTGTTTTATTGCAATTTAGTTTAAGAAAGTTTAAATTGAACCAGTGTTTTATTTCTAGTACAATCAGTAAGGGACGAAGGTGGAAGTGTAGAATTAGGTTTGGTTGAGAGATAAAGTTGGGTGTCATCAGAGATGGAAGAGTAGCCTTGACAAGAGCAGTTGGGAGGGGGGTCTAATTGACAGGTTGAAGATTTTGATTTTTGAATTAATTTGGAGATGTCATTGATTGAAGGGAGTGTAAATACAGAAAGTGAATTAGGGGCAGCTGGAACTGGAACAGATGACGTTAAAGTCGCAGTGGGTAACAATTGTTAGTGGATCTGTGTTATTTTTTAAGAAAAAAATGATACCAAAATGTTACAAAAATCAGAGGAATACAAATGAGGAGGAAGTGAATCAGGCGGTTTTGTAATACTGTACAGTATTTGTAAGTAGGGAGAAGAGGACCTTGGAATTACCCTCATTTGAACTGATTAAACTGGAATAATAAATGGATTTGGCTATAGAAATGGATTCTTTGTAGTGAAGAATGTGATTTGAATACATGTCTTTGTGCACCGTGAGACCAGTTTTCCTATAAAGTCTTTCAAGTTGACGTCCTTTTGCTTTTAACTGTCTAAGGGTGGAAGTAAACCAAGGTGCAGTATGAGTGAATGAAACAGATCTGGTTTTAAGTGGAGCAAGGTTGTTTAAAAGGTTCTGAAGGCATTTGTTATAATGTGAGAGCAGTTCATCAGGGGTGGAAGACTGGTCAACACTAGGAAGATTACTGATACTAGATGATAAGTTCTCCAAGTTAATGGCCCTCATTCACGAAAATGTTCGTATTTTTATCCTAAATTTCTCCTACTTTTGTTCGTACGAAGCGTTCGTACGAACATGCCACGTCAGATTCAACAAAGTCTTCTATCCTGAGGAAACGTGTGTAAATGGGTTGCGTAAATATGATGAATCCCACCTGTTCTAAACAGCTGCGCGTGCACGCGAGAGGTTATTTACATAATTCCCACCCCTCAAAACACCATATAAGGCCACGTTTCCTGCCTTCTGACAGCAGGAAGTGTCCATTCATTCAAACTCAAGAAGTAAAAGGAGGAACTTCACGCGTTCGGAGATCTGCTCTCAGTCGCGCTGTGGCTACCCCCCCACCCCCCCGCAAGTGTCGGATGGTCAAATATCTTTAATTTTAGTGTACTGTGTTACATTATAGTTTCACTTATTCAGAAGAGCCGTGGCGCACCGCTACCCCCCCCCCCCCGCAAGTGTCGGATGTGTTTTTGAACAGAAGCATTTTAAAATGTCTCGAGACTACAGTTAACTTCATATTAATATTGTAGTGCATATGTCTCCCGTGGGTCGTACAGTATCAGAAATCAAGAATAAATGGTTTGATCTGCAAATGGCTTCAAACAAACATCTCGCCGCAGCACGGACAGGAGGTGGTCAAGGAATAGTCTGAGATGGTGGACAATAAATGCCACGCTGCAAGACGCGTGCCAACATGTTTTGCAGCACAAATGGGTCATGCGCGCACCTCCTGGTCAGCGCGCAACCACATTCTGCAGGTTATATTTCGAATCAGATATAATAATCTATTGCTCCGATGGTGTTTGGCACAAGATCAGTCTTAATTCGTACTTGTTCTGCGGCGGTGTATGGGGATTTTATGTACCTGGGTGTTAATATGAGGAGCGGCTTTGATGACCAAGGGGAGCGCACGACTCACTGAAGCCTGCGCGACACACCAAATTACACTTAAAATTATAATTATAATTCAAACAGAATAACCTATTGTCAAGAATAATTATGGTGCGTGATTTTTTTAAACCCAAAATATTTTCTAAATAACGAAATATGAAGTTATTCGTGGAGAAGATCCGTCTGGATGACAGCAGACTGACGCTCCTAAATTATACGACAGGTCCGGACCACTCGTAAATTTTGTTCGTATCTGAAAAAATCGTAGGATACGAAAACATTGTTGAATGCCACAAATGATCCTAAATCACTCGTACGCACAGTTTAAGAACAAATCTGTGCGTACGAACGGTTCGTGCATGAGGGCCATTGTTCTCTCTCCTTCACCGTTCTGTCTCATCTCCTAACTCCTTGCCCTCTCACATGGTTTCCACAGAATTTTGCAACTCCATTATGTCATATTTCAATGAAAAGATTATTTCAATTCATAAACACCTTGGACCAAATACTGCCCCCAGCATCCTTGTTGAACTCCCCCCTCCCTCCCTCCCTTTCTCTGTCTTCTCCCTCCCCTCTGCTGATGACATTGCTGACATTATCAGCAAGTCCAAGTCCTCATCCTGTCAACTTGACCCATTCCCCACAGTTCTTGTTAAATCCTGTCTCCCGTCTCTGCTCCCTATCATCACTAATATCATCCACTCCTCCCTAACCTCTGGCATTGTTCCCACAGCCTTCAAATCTGCTGCCATCACCCCCATCATCAAGAAACCAGGTCTTGACTTCACCAACTTCAGTAATCTTCGTCCGATCTCCAATCTGCCCTTCATCTCCAAGATCCTTGAAAAAACTGTTGCTAGTCAACTTCACTCTCACCTGTCCAACAACAACATTTATGAAGAGTTTCAATCTGGATTTCGCCCCCACCATAGCACCGAAACAGCTCTAGTAAAAATTACTAACGACCTTCTTCTTGCTGCTGACTCTGGTCTTCTGTCCATCCTCATTCTTCTTGATCTAAGTTCTGCCTTCGACACCATCTGTCATTCTATCCTCCTCAACAGACTAACCTCCATTGGCNCAGTATATATACACATATACTGTACATACACATATACTAAAATAAATGTAATGATGCTACTTTGTGGATTTTCACTTGTTCTGAAATGTTAACACCCACAATAAACAAGGACTAAAGACTGCAAATCCTCCTATTTATTTATTTTTGTTTGTTTGTTTAAAGACTGCACTTTTATTTCAATTAACTATATGCCCACTACGTTTCAAACACCAGTGAGAATATTTATTCTCTGAATCATCTAACAGAGAAATCCTCACCTTTGACACTTTCTATCAATCCATGCATGATTGAGCTGCACATGGTGGCTCAACACGTCGAACTGGTTTTGTCGCTGCTCTAAAATTAAACCTATATTTATGTTTAAACATATACGTGACCTTGCAGTGTAAACTCCCGGTTGTTTAGCGTGCCGTTTGTCTAGAATTTAGTCCAGTTTCAACACGTGTTTCCCTCACAGATCACAAAGCTGCCTTTACTCTTGGATTTGGTTTTCAAAAGAAAGTTTTGCAACAACAACTGAATTTGCAAGACTGTGTAAAAGATGCATGCTCACCATTTTGTCCTAAAATCTTAAAATATGTTTCATATTTTTTTCTTCAGTGACTGTTTCATGGTGATGGTAGAAAATGTTTGGCAGTGGCACACTTGCAGACAAAACACGCACCCACCAGGAAGAGTTTGCTGCCTCTGTTATCTGTAGACTCTGTGGGACATCCTGAGGCTCAGTTCGCAGCTCCAGGTTTCAGTGACTGCTGAATATCTCACAGATTGTGAAAGATTTCCCGCTCGCTGCTGCAGGACGCAGCTTGTGTGTTGTAAACTTTACAAAAACAAAACGAGAGGACACATGCAACGACAAGGCGAGGTTTATGAATTCAGTGTGCAGAGTGGCTGCAAGAAATGTGTTTTTAAAACGGTTCCAATTTTGTCTTCTAGCAAGACAAAGTTCTAGTTTCAGCAACTAGCTAATGTTCATGATCATTCTAGCATTTAAATAACTTTGAGTTATTGTTTTTCTCAGTTTAGCTTCTTTTGTTAATTTTGACTTTTTGGCTACCTTTTTGCTCATTTTAGCTTTCAGTTACTGTTTTACTGTTTTTGTTTTTTTTTGCTTTGAGTTATTTGCTTTGATAGTCTTTGATTTTAGATGCTGTGTTTTTATTCTAGTTTTAGCTTTTAGCTACTGCTTTGCAAATGTTAGCATTTAGCTAGTGCACTGCTACTTTTAGCTTTTCGTTACTGTTTGACAAGAGTTAGCTCTCCCCACTGTTTTATCATTTATTTTGCTTGTGTGTTGCTAGTTTATTTTCTTTAGCAATTTTTTGCTTAATTTAACTTTTAGCTGATGCTTTTCTGATGTTATTCCATCCATCATCCGTGGCGGCCGTGGTGTAGTGGTAATGGCAGTCGTCTCCCGATCGGAAAGTTGGCGGTTCGACTCCCGGGACCCGCACCATGTGTCGTTGTGTCCTTGGGCAAGACACTTAACCCTGAGTTGCTCCCGGTAGGACTGGAAAGCACCTTGCATGGTAGTCTGCCGCCACCGGTTTATGAATGTGTGTAGCATTCAATATATGTGTAGCACTTTGAGATTTTCAGTAATGAAAAGTGCGTTATAAATTGAATTAATTATTATTATTATTATTATCATCCATCCATCCATCTCTTATCATTACGCTCTTCTTCCTTTTCGGGTCATAAGGGTCACTGGTGTCCATATCCCTCAGTCACTGTGAGAGAGGCGGGGGACACCCTGGACAGGTCTCCAGTCCATCACATGGACACATAGAGACAAACGAGAAAAACAACTATTCTCTCTCTCACATTCAAACCTAGGTACAATTTAGAGTTGCCAATCAGCCTAACATGCATGTTTTTGGTCTGTGGGAGGAAACTGGAGTACCCGGAGAAAACCTGCGCATGCACGGAGAGAACATGCAAACTCCACCCAGAAAGGCCCCCAACAGGGATTCGTTCGGGCGACCTTCTTGCTGAGAGGCGACAGCTCTACCAACTGATCCACAGTGCCGCCTGCCAAGGTTATTGTTTCTTCCAATTGTTTTAAATGTAACAATCCATTTTCAGCATTTTCAACAGATTTCAACAGAGCCATTCAGCACTCACGCTGAATTTTGTAAAAAAAAAAAAAGAAGCAATTTTTTCTACTTATTCTCACCGTATTTTTAAGTCTAGTTTGCAACAAAGAAGTGCCTTCTTCTTGCTGCCTTATAAATCACTTCTGGTCCAGAGACACGGCAAAACAAATGAAATATTTAAATGTCAAACAGGTTTTGAATAGTCTTTCTGTTTGTTTGTTTTAGCCTCTATTACTGCATCAGAGATCAGCTTTTCACCCGCTGTCAGATGTTATCTGCACAGGAAGGAGACTCTGTTGTTCTGTTCTCAGTTCAGCACGAGCCCAAACTAAAGATGTGCCAAACAGACAGAGGTAATTTGCTAATGGATGCACTAAATGAAAGCTGCAACATATTGCAAAACAATAGGCATATTGTAACACTCCAACTCTTATTCATCATTCGTGAATAATTCTGGATGACGACGTCATACAAACATCATAGTCATACAGACCTTGTTGTTTTCCAAGTAAAGGAACATGATGGTACAGTAACAGACATAATGTCTTCATCTCTGTGTACAAGTATAATGAGATAGATGGAGCCACACAAGAACTGATATAAACTGTTGGAAAGATTTGTAACAAACTATCTATGGAGCATCTTGAATACCAGCCCGCAAGTTCTTCAACACAAGTTCTGCTGGTTGTTTTTTAACTAACTTCTGCAGGGTGAGAGCCAAAAGCTCAACGTGAGAGATGATGAGTATCTGCAGAGTATTTATTCACCCATTACATATTTATTAATGTTTAATGTTTGCGTTTATGCGACAGAGGTACAGTCTGCTTACTGGGACTGGTGATGCCGGATGTTTCCCGTTCTGTTCTCCTCAGCCGAGCGCTGGATGATCGTACTGAAAAACATTATAAAAGATAAATGGTTACAATGGTTTTACTGTAAGAAACTTCAGGAAAAATCTCTGACCATATGATCCACGCTCAAACGAAACCGGTTACAATGCAAAGTTCTCAAAGTTGGGATCCTGACATTTTTGTAGGTCAAGAAAAGCCAAGCACGTGTATCTAAGTGATCGTCACAAATTAAACTAAAAGAGTTGCATTTTTCTGTGAACATGAAAAAACTTGGATGACATTTGATGAAAAAGCTGAAGCTGAATAGCCAACATTAAATTTATCAGAGGAAAAGATAAAGGCTAAAACTAGCTAGCTTAAAACCAAAATGAGCAAAACTAACTATCCATCCATCATCTTTACCCGCTTCTTCCTTTTCGAGTCACAGGGGTCAGTGGTGATGTCCAGCCATCACTGTGTGAGAGGTGGGGTACACCCTGGACAGGTCTCCAGTCCATCACAGGGACACATAGAGACAAATGAGACAAACAAACATTCACTCTCTCACTCACACCTAGGGACAATTTAGAGTCACCAATCAGTCTAACATGCATGTTTTTGGTCTGTGGGAGGAAACTGAAGTACCATATTTTCCGGCATATAAGTCGCACCTTTTTGCCTAATTTGCATGCCCTGCGACTTATAGGGTGAAGCGACATATTTATGGATTCTTCCCCATATTTTTAGACCAATTTTTGGCTAAGATATGACCGTTTTTCATTTTGGGTGCAGTACTACTTTTTTTCCGCTAGGGTCCACCGACCGTTCCAATCTCATGTGTCCGACGGCAGCCTCCTCTGGTCGGACTCACGCCAAAATTACACCACACGCGTTGCGGCTCCGCCCCGCTCCGGTCCGACCTCCGCAGCAAATACGCACCCATTATAATCAATGACAGAATTTACACTGGCTCCGCACGGCGGCGGCGAGCTGCGGAGAGCGGACGGCAGTCCGTCAAAATTAGAAATTTTTCTATTTCTGCCGGACGCCGGAGCTGTGCCGGAGTCAACTTTTGAAGATTACGTCGCACCAACAGGAAAAGGAACGAGCACAACTTCCGTATTTACAAAATAAAATCACCACGGGCGGACTTAATCCTAGCTCTATACGGATTTATTTGTACAAAAATGCTTTCAAACTATCATTTATGACTACGCCTACAAACGCAATACAAGAATAAATAAATAAATAAATAAAGTATTTTATTCTGAAATGTAATACATCACTTCCTGTTGCTCAAACCATGTCCTGTCGCTCATTTACGAGAGAAGATCAAGGCAGCAGTCTCTACTGTTGTTCTCCTTCTTCCACCGAATGAATTGTTTTGTTCTGACTTACTTATTTATCACTTGATTTATCGCGCGATCCCGCAAATCCCGCGCATGCGTCTAGGAGCGGCGCATGCAGGCGGACCTGAGCTGAGCGGAGGAAGTGGAAATTGGAGTTTGAGACGCTCAGCTGCGACCTGCGGAGCGGACCGTATGTAGTGTAATTTTGGGGTCACTCTGTCGCAGCCCGGCCTCTAACTCTCTGGAGCTTTGACACTTCCAGAGAGTCCACCGACCGTTTCCAGCTCATGTGTTCGACGGCAGCCTCCTCTGGTCGGACTCACTCTGTCGCAGCCCGGCCTCCTGCTCTGGAGGTATGAACTACTGAACCACAGGTCAGATTTTGATGAAACTTACAGAAAGTAATTGCCGTATTTTCCGGAATATAGGTTGCGACTTTTTATCATTTTTGCATGCCCTGCGACCTATATTCAGGTGCGACCTATTTATGGCTTTTTATAAAATAAGCTGATTTGTAATCATTTATTAACAAAAATTAAACTGAGACACACTCTTAACAATAATGTCAGCTAACAAATATTCATTCATTCATTCAACCTTTATTTAGTCATGTAAATCTTATTGAGCTTCGAGGGCTCATTTACGAAAGCAACCTGCTACAAACTAAAGAATGATGAACAGCAATGGTACAAGTACATTAAACAATAGACAAAAGAAAAAGTAGCAAAAACTAGCAAACATTATAAGGTAGATGTACAAAATCAAAAACAGGAACAAATCAGCATTGGTTTTTGCCAGGATTCCAACAGATTCTGAAAATCATTTAGAGAGGTCAGGGCCGAGAGCTTCAGATCTTTTTGTAAGATATTCCAGGAAGCAGGAGCAGAGTAGGAGAAGGCCCTTTTTCCAAGTTCAGTCCTCACTGAGGGGACACGGCAGGTAATAATAATAATAATGAATTCAATTTATAACGCACTTTTCATTAATGAAAATCTCAAAGGTAATCATGTCCTGAGAGCGCACACTGTAGCTGCACTCACGCAAAGACATGTAGGAGGAGATGTATGAGGGCAGTAGACCAAGAAGTGATTTGAAGATGAAGATGTACCAGTGGAAGAGTCTGCGTGAGGTTAATGATGTCCAGTTAACCAGTGAATACAGGGTGCAGTGGTGGGTCAACATGTTCTCACTCCCTACTCGTCATATATTGATAAGCGTCAGGGCCCCTCCGCGTCACATATACTTGATGCGTCGGGTCGCCCCTTCTTGTCATTTTTGGTGTGCAGGGTGCTCTCATTGGTTTGTTTGGGGTTCAAGGGTCAAATAAAAGGTGAATGGTTAAGTTTAGGGTTTGTTATAAGGTTAGGCTTAAGGTTTAAATTTTGCCAGAAAAATAATTCCTGTTCATAAAAAATAAGTAAATATGAAAGTGCTTCACTATCCAAACCGGAAGAGAAGATCACAACTTAACATTACCCTGCACACCAAATAATGATGAGAAGGGGCGACCCGACGCATCAAGTATGCGACGTGGAGGGACACTGACCCTTATCAACATATGACGAGTAGGGAGTGAGAATAAGTTGGGTGGGTACGATAATCACAGCCAGTTATGAATCTTAGTGCACCATGATAGACAATATCCAACATCCGCAGGGTGCTTGTAGGAGCATTCATGTAGAGAATGTCACCGTAATCAATGGAGGGAAGGAAAGTCACAGATACAAGGCGTATCCTAGCATTCAGTGTTAGACATGATTTATTTCTGAAAAAGAAACCCAGTTTAACTTTCAGTTTCTTCACTAGGTTTTCCACGTGGAGTTTAAAAGAGAGATGTGAATCGACCAGGATACCCAAATATTTATATGAGTCAACAAACTCAATAGGGACACCATTTGATGATAAAATCAGAGGAAGATCTGCTGGGACCGACTTCCTACTTGAAAAAAACATCCCTTTTGTTTTATCAGCATTTAGGACAAGTTTGAGACGGAACAAATCTGACTGGATGATGTCAAAAGCGGATTGCAGTAACTGGAAAGCCTTAGCTACTGTTTTAGCTTGGCAATAAACAACTGTATCATCAGCATAGAAATGTAAGGATGCATCAGGGATGCTCTGACCTACATTAGCTATGTAGATTGTAAAGAGGGTTGGTCCTAAAACTGAGCCTTGTGGTACACCATTTTTAACTGTTAAATAGCTGGAAGAAGTACCGTTATGTTGAACACATTGCCTCCGATTGGAAAAATAGTTAGAAAACCAACCGATTGTGTGATCAGAGAAACTGATTTCTGAGAGCTTATGACACAGGATGTTATGGTCCACAGTGTCAAAAGCTTTAGACAAGTCTAAGAAAAGTGCAGCACAATAATTCTTAGCATCCAATGCTTCAACAACGTCATTAAGAACCTTCAGAGAAGCAGTTGTTTTTTTAGGTGTTTATCCTGCTAAAATTATTCATTTATTAAAATTATTCGTTTATTAAAGAAAAGTTCAGCTCAGACACATATTTGCTATAATTTTTATCAAACAAATAATTGTTTTTAAGTGTTAATCTTCTTAAAGCCTTGCTGTGCGCTCCTGTGACAGACATTTGCAGCAGAGCTAAACACGGTCCACATTTTGACATAGGTGCGACATATATTCAGGTGTGACCTATGGATTTTTCCAATTCTTTGGCAATAATTGGACAATGCGACCTAGATTCAGGTGCGACCTATATTTCAGAAAATATGGTATTGGGTGGACATTTACAGACTGTTAGCTGTATGAGATGTTTGAGGTAAAATTCGATGTTTTATCACCGTAGATGGGTTAGCTCCGTGTTTTAACGGGTACTATTTTGCAAACTAGCTCAAGAACCACACGACAGACTTTGATCAAACTTACAGAAAGTAATTACTGGGTGGACATTTACAAACTGTTAGCTGTAGGAGATGTTTGAGCTAAAATTCGATTTACAGTATTTATAATTTATTTTTGCAGCGCGCACGACCGTTTGGAAGACGTCAAAGCGAAACAATTTAAATCCAGCAGATTTGACCATTATGTGAATTTATTAAGGAATGGTTAAGCTCAGAAACACTTTTGCTATAATGTCAGCACACAAAAATATATTTTTAAGTGTTTATCTTGCTAAATTTTAAAGAAAATGCTGCGGTCCCGGTCGTGCGGATGCACATAGCGAAACTACTTTTTAAATCCAGCTGATTTGACAATTACGTGCATTTATTAAGGAAAAGTTCAGCTAAGACACATCTTTGCTATAATTTTCAGCAAATAAATAATTGTTTTTACCGTGTTAATTTTGTTAAAGTCCTTCAGTGAATGCTCCTGTGACAGCCATTTGCAGCAGGGCAAACCGCCAGACCAACTTTCGGGTTGTCAGCGGTGACGCATAATAGATGCGACTTATACGGCGGTGCAACATGTTTATGGATTTTTCCAATTTATTGGACATAATTGGACAATGCGACTTATAGGGCGGTGCGACTTATCGTCCGGCAAATACGGTACCTGGAGAAAACACACGCATGCACTGAGAGAACATGCAAACTCCACCCAGAAAGGCCCCCCAGTCGAGATTTGGACCGACAACCTTCTCTCTGAGAGTCAACAGCTCTACCAACTGTTCTGCCGTGCCGTCCCAAAACTAAATACTGTAAATATGTTATAATAAAAAATACATTACCTGCAAGGTAAAATAAGCATAAACAGCAGCTAACGTTAGCTAATGTTAGCAAAACAGCAGCTAAAAGTTTAAATTAGCTAAATATTACCAAATGTTAAAATTATCAAAACCGTAGCTATAGGCTATAAATATCAGGACAGTAATTAAAGGGTAGTGTTAGCAAAACAGCTAAAAGTTAAAACCAGAACACCATTCAAAAAAAGAAAATTAGCAGAAGGCTAATATTAGCAGAACAGTAGCTAAAGGCTAAAAGGAGCAAAACAGTAACTAAAGGCTAAAATTAACAGAGCAGCAGCTTAAAAATTAAATGAGCAGTACAGTAGTTTAAAGGTAAAATTAGCAGAACAGTAATTGTTAGCTCATCTTAGCAACACCGTGGCTAAAATGAGCAGAACAGTAAATACACATTTATTTGATTAAAACAGAACACAAAAGATTAAATTAGCAGAACAGTAGAAAAAAGATAAAATTAGCTTAATTCATTAGCAAGATTCAAACAGGTGGCTTTTTGATGTGCTAAAACAGCAACAAACTGCTACAAAAGTTAAAATCTGTTCTCATAAATAATGGTTGTCAAGGTTTTTGTCAGTATGTCCTTTCAAACTGTCTTTCTGTCCGTGCAGCTATGTCTTCTTCATACGGATGATGTCTTTAACAACTAGTAGTGACATCTCTGCCCTGCAGGCACACATGCTGCTCTGTCAAGCTTTGGAAAGGAGCATCAGTTAAATAAATACGAGACAAGAAAAGGCACAAACGGAAAACCACAACTTCATTTTCTCTGTCAGATGCCAAGTTTTCTACAGTTGCTACGGAAGAGGAAAAAAAATTGAAGCAAAGTTTAAAATACATCTATTTTTGTTCGACCACTAGGAAAGTCAGAAATAATCTAAAATCTGTTTCTCATTTGTTTCTGTTGCAGGTAAAGTCAGACTGTGTTGTAAGACAAAAACAGACTGAGCAGCAGCGACACCACAGTGATCTGAAAAGGACAAACTAGGACCCGATGTTAGGAGAAGGAGGTAACTGGATGTAACCACTGTTCACGTTTACCCTATGAACAGCGCCCAGTTTCTCTGACCTACACTCTATGAAATACTTCACAATATGAAATAAGTGTGTTATTTGGTGACAGCCTATGCTGTAAATAGAGTGTGTAACTGAGCCCAATATCAAAACTAGATAAATCCAGCTAAAATCTAAATGACATGCAAATTTAACATTATACTAAATACGGAAGGAATAGGAAAAATAGTAAAGTTGAAAAAACATACCAGTTTAATAAACTGTACTGGTCAGTAGGGCAATGCACATTAGAGCACAGTTAAACATTTAGTACAGTTAGTGCAACCAGACTGTCTCAGAACTGTACAAAACAACCCCTCAAACAGAATACATATAACAACAACAAAAAATCAGCAAACAAGGTTGAATGAATTAACCACACTTTTCAGTCTCAAAACTTCAGCAGGCAAGGCTGAGTGAATTAACCACACTTTTCAGTCTCAAAAAATCAGCAGGCAAGGCTGAGTGAATTAACCACACTTTTCAGTCTCAAAAAATCAGCAGGCAAGGCTGAATGAATTAACCACACTTTTCAGTCTCAAAAAATCAGCAGGCAAGGCTGAATGAATTAACCACGCTTTTCAGTCTCAAAAAATCAGCAGGCAAGGCTGAATGAATTAACCACGCTTTTCAGTCTCAAAAAATCAGCAGGCAAGGCTGAATGAATTAACCACACTTTTCAGTCTCTTGACTTAACAAAGCAGTCAGTTAGCTCTAAAACGTTGCAGGCCTGAAGGGACTCAGTGAGCTATCATCCTCAGAATAGCAGTTCCAGAGATGGCGGCTCCCAGAACAACAGCGAGGAATGGGTTACTCACCCCCACCATGGATTACCAGTTTGGAACTAACGGCAATGAAACTTCTCCAACTTCAGTCCAACGGTACTTTCCTGTTCATGAGCGTGGTTTGGGTCCGCAGCTCCACATCCAAGCAATACGCTGAGCGTGGTCCGGTTCAGTGGCTCCAGAAAACAGACAAAAACGTCCAGGGAACAGTTTTGTAGCTTCAATGTTAGCTAAAACAAAAAGTCCCAGCGGTATTGATCCAAACCTGTTCATCCACCGCTGCCGACCAACTCTCTCACACCTCCAACAACGCTTTTTTCCCCCCAGAGCAACACAGCCAATCAAATTGCTTAAACGCCCTCACCCCAGACCATACAGCCAATCAAATTGCTTAAATTTGATTTTGCCCTTGACAGACCAGCAGGGTAGCAACAAGTGAAACGATGCATTTACTGGCAGTGGTAAATAACAGTTACTAACAAAACGCTACATTTACTGGGTGTTTTAAGCCAATTGAAAATACTTGTACATACTATAATGTNGAATGACGGTATTTGACTCTTTGATCGGTGACGAGACGCTCCTGCTCTCTCAGATTGGCCTAATTCTTGGTTATTTCTCCTCCACTTCCTGTCTTCTCTTGCATGGACTGCTGCTCAGATGAGGTAAATTCATCCAACAGCCAATGAGTCAGTTGCCCCATCCTGTTTTTGAAGTTTTTCAGAAAGACCACAAATAAGGCTGTGATGTGACCTTCACTTCCTGCCATTTACGTAAGTGGTTTTCTAGTGGTTTTCTACCAAGGCTGCCCAAACTGAAGCTGTCTGGTTTGAGGGAGAGAAACTAAATGTAGCACAGTCTACAGAAACTGGAAGACAGGAACAAAGTGTTTCTGGAGAAGTGTCTGTGGTTGTTTCTTTTCTCTTAGAGGAAGGTTAATAAGAGAAACTGGTGTGAGAAATGAAGCCATGCGCTGGTGACTAAGTGGACAAAGTAGCAGTCTGCGTATTTTATAAAAACTGAATAAAAGTAAAGAACTTTGTGTTTGGTTGACTATTTCTTTGCTGTAGCAATATTTCTTGACTTTTACCTTTGGAAAGCCTGTTTGCTACACATTAAATGGTGTTACATTTGTTTGATTGTGGGTTGAACAACAGAGTTGAGTATGGTTCCCATAAAAAACTTGTAAAAAAAAAAATCTGCCAGTGCCAAACAACTTATTCTGGTACAGTACTGACTCTTGTTTTGATCTTCCAGTCCCCATATCTATCAATCGGCCTGTGAGTAACCAGTGACAATAAAATACCTCTAGTCGGGGACTGAACTCGATCCTCCAAGATGTTCTCCCCACAGAGTTTATCAGAATTTGGTAGTGGAGAGGATGGAATGGCCTGCCTGCAGTCCTGATCTCATCCTCTTTGAACCCCTGAAGGATCTGCTTGGGTGAGTTGCTCATTCCAGAGTGACCAACGCAACCACACTGGCTGACTTAAAGCTCCCCTGACATAATCTTTGAACTTTCCATAAAATGGCACAACATATATATATTTTAACATTGAACTATGATCGTTTTTGCTAAAACAATGTTAAATTAATGAAAATTCCTCTCAAAAATAGTTTAAAATTAGCGCCGTTTTTTTACACGGTAAATCCGGATATTTCCGGTCACGTGACTGTGACGTCACGTCCAGATGCCTGCTCCAACGCGCATTGAAAACAATGGCGGAGAATGCAGACGCATCAGACGAATTTAGCAATTTAAAAGTTGATATTTTAGCGATTTGGCTTCAGTTCGTGAAGCAGAAGTTATTTTGAGTGATCAACAAGAAACAGCAGGGTTTTATTTTCTTCCTGCTGCTGCTTTTTCATGAGAGGTGTCACGTTCAGGAAGTGAGCAGGTGTCTGAGTTCTGCAGAGGCTGATCGGGATAACTCTTTTACAGAGCACTGAAACGGTATTAATTAATTTATCTAATAATCATTCAACATTAATTTATAGTCTAAAAACACGAGTCCTTTTTAAATTATCTGTTTTATTTTCTTCCTGCTGCTGATGCTTTCATGAGAGGTGTCACGTTCAGGAAGTGAGCAGGTGTCTGAGTTCTGCAGCAGCAACTTTTAGAGGCTGAAGGGATTCTTCCACATCTAACTCTTTTACAGAGCACTGAAACGGTAATACATTAATTAATTTAATCCGGAAAAAGAGTGAACTCGTGAATATTGATGATAGATTTGTGTAGATAAAATCTGCTCAAATCTTTCATCTGTAATATTGTACTAATCAGCAAACTGACTAGTATTATATCCCTTACAAGAGGAATAAACAGATGGGGTCTGTTTGTAAAGTTACACAGTCAAAAATTATCAGAAATTTTTAAACAAAGTTCATGCTCAATCATCCAGGTACCAAATCCAATAATTCTCAGTCGGGTCATCTGGATAGTTTCAAAAACCAAACCAAAACTGGTTGGTCCACTTAAGGTGTTTACTGCTTTGTGGGGAAACGGTTTACTGGAACTCCTCTGACGGATGAAGCCCTCTGGATAGAGGGTAAAACATCTCTATAAAAAATAAACTGTCCAGATGACCCGACTGAGAATTATAGGAGCGATATTTTAGTTTATTTAGCCTTTCATAAGAAAAGAAAAGTTTTTGAAGTATTCTGCCCATCGACCCACGACATCCGAGTTGAGGTCAGCAGCACACCACCCCCACTATAAATAGTGTTGGTGGCGTAAACCACAATACAAGACAATCCCATAAATGATAACGTACAAAATATAAAAAAATGAAAGGTAGCAGAAAGAAGAATAAATCTTATTATATCTGCCCCTTTTTTCAAACAATCAGTTTAAAGCTACTGTATGTAACTTTTCTAAAAATATGTTTTTAACATATTTCTTCACTCTGTCACTATCTCCTGACAGACTGATGTTAGACAGGTAATCTCTGAAAAAAACTATAGTGCCCTTGCTTCTCCCAGTGGTACTACAAGCATTTCTAAAAACCCACAGTGACCCGCCGTTAACCAGCCAATAAAAACAGAGTTTTTAACCAACCAATAAAAACAGAGTTTTTAACCAGCCAATAAAAACAGAGTTTGGTTCATGAACGAGCTTCTCACGCCCATCCCCCTGCCTGTCCCAACCCCGCCTGGCCAGTCATGAGACAGGCCATGCTGTGGAGGAGGAGCTAAGGAGGGTGAGTTGCAGGTCAGCCAGAGCAAGGGGGAGGGACCAGAAAGGTGTCTCTGTTCAAAATTTTTCTGTCTAGCATTTTCCAGAAACTACATACTGCAGCTTTAAACAATAATAATAGCTTTTAGCTGAAAATAGCTTTTTGTGCAATCTCAAATCACATTTCAATATAAAGAATATACTGTATAAAGAAATTTGGTACGAACACCAGCATCCTCACCAACTTTTACAGGTACACCATTGACAGGCTGCATCACGGGGTGGTATGGGAACTGCACCAGTCAGAGCCTGAAAGCTCTACAGAGGACAACACTGGTAGCAGTCTCCACACCATCTAGGACATCTACCACAGCTGATGTCTGCCTAAAGCACGCAGCATCATTAAGGACCACACCCACCCAGCACAAGGACTCTTCCGTCTACTACCCTCAGGCAGAAGATAGGAATCTGTCATCTCGTACAAAGAAAACAAAAGAACAGCTACTATCCACAAGCTGGCAGATTACTGAACGCTCGATGACACTGAACAACTGGCAGTTTATGTTAATTATGTGCAATACATACTATATATAGTACATTTTAGCTTATATTACTACCTTGAAATACTTCTTAATTCAAATTCATCCTGCTGAACCGTTATATTCTACCACGTAGTTGTGTACTATCTCTCTTTAGGATGTTGTAAATATTATAATTACTTTTTCACTTTTTGGTACTTTATTTTTTTACATTTATTGCATGTTTTTAGTATTTCTTGTTTGTTCTTTGATTTTGTAGCGCGTCAAATCAGTTCTTCTCATCCTAAGCATTTCATTGTACTGATGACCTTGTGTTAACCTTGCATATGACAAGAATGAAATAATAAAATAAAAATATTTTGAAATATATGCATATATGTTTTTAGTTGTGTAGGATAAATATTTTATGAGTAATGATGAGTTATATTGTTTGTTTCAAAAAAACGTTTTCTGATCGGTGACTTATTTCCGGTCCTGGGGGAGCATTAATCTTATCCATAGACTCTCGTTATAAGTGGCGCATGCGTAGTTATTCCACAACGTTACAAAACATTGGGAAGATGCTGGGCACAGATTTCTGCGCCCTGGACACATCCAACGTGAGCTGTACCTACCGATCATGTGCTTTCAGTCTTTTTTTTCTTTGTCTGGGAAATGAGCCGTGCAATGACTCAAAGCAGGTAGGTTTTAAATAATTGAAAGCCCTTTATCTAATGCCTATTTGCCATTTCTGACTGATATACCTCTCAACTTTTAGAAGTCTCTGTTAGTGAAAAAGCCTTCAGCTGACTGTTTATTCCAAAAGTGGCAACTGGTGAGTTTGTTTCTGGAGCTAGCATGCTAATGCTAGCCTTTATCTAATGCTTATATTATTATATTACCATTTCTGACTGATATACCTCTCAACTTTTAGATGGCTCTGTTTGTGAAAAAAGCCTTCAGCTGACTGCAAGTGGGAACTGGTGTATTTTTTTCCCCTTTGTTTGTTTGTGGAGTTAGGATGCTAGAGCTAGCCTCCAGGTTATTGTATTGGACTCTGATGGCTACATTTATTTCAATTTGCTTATAAAAAATTATCAAACATTAATAATTTTATATACTAAATGTCACTGGTGGTGTTTTACTATTTCTTAACACTGTATTGATCTGGAGAATGAAAACAAAGCCTCTTGCAAGTAACTAGCTCCTTTTAACATTGAAACATTTAAGGTACATTTATATGATAAAATGCTATATATGCTAAGGTGCATTAGGACCTTTAAAATTAGGATTATTTAAGAGAACCGGTACTAAAAAAAGAGCTTGATTCTATTAATATTATGAACTTGTATTACTATAATTTATATATAATTTATTTATTCATATTTTTTTGTTTGTTCTTTGTTTTTTTAGTGAGTCAAATTGGTTCTTCTCATCCTGAGCATTTAATTGTTCTGTTGACCTTATCTGCATTTGATAAATAAACACGATTTGAACTTGGAACTTTTTTTTCTTTCGTTTTTGAGAAGTAGCCCCCTGGTGGACATTTCACAGGCTGCCACTGCTAACAGTACAAACACAATGCACAAGCATGGGCAAAACCTTACTGCTCTGCCTTTTCCTTCAGATATAGATGATAATAAACAAAAGGCAAGACTCACTTTAAGCAAAGTTCTTACTGAGTGCGGTACAAGCACACCTAACAATGTCTGAATCCAACAAGAATTAACATTTAAAATAGTTGGAGTTGGAAAACAAAGAACAGAAAATTGTGCAATACTGTACTGTAGTTATCTACTCACCTTGGAGCTTGAATTATCTAGAACGCGAGAGTGAATCAAATCAAATCTGTTGAGCCTTGCAGCTAAAAACAAGCCTGTACCTACAAAGTGTTCAAGCTGGGAATACGACTTGAAAACAAACACTCAAAAGTCATATTTACAGCATAAACAGCTTCAGAAAGATACAGTTTAGCACTGCAACAAAAAAAATAAACAAAACAACAGCAATGTGATATAAATGGACAAATTCAACAAAAGGAGCCGAGCTGTGTTGCTCAAAACGAGAACAACGATTTTAACAGGCATAAATCAGATTGACACTTCCTAATTCTGAAAGCTTTCATTCAAGAAGCGAGTGACGCCTGCAATACGATGAGACAAAAAGTGTTTGTCTACAGTTTCCTGTGCTTTCTTGCTCAGTCTTGTCTGAGGCCTCTAATTCACTCACACCATTTCACTTCGTAGTTCTTTGTGTTCTTTGTGCTCTCGTCTTATTTGTCTCATGACACTGCTTTGTGCAGCAGAGGTCACTACATCTTCACGATGCCTCACAGTTGGAGCCGTGTTCTCACTCCGTCTACACGTCGAGGGGTGTTTCCAGTCACAAAGTTGCAGAGAAAACGTGGAGGTCCGTGTGTTAGCTGCACAGGTCAGCTGATTAATGTCAGTCACGGTGTTTAGTGAGGCGTCCTTTTCCTGTCAGCGTGCACGTGAGCACTGAAGTGCACGACCACTGCTGAATAAATACGTCAGCTGATAAGTAATTGGTGTTAAATTACTGGAGAAGTTAAACACAAGTGCAGTTAAGTAAACGTGATTCTAAAGTTTTAGACCCCCCCACACACACACACAAATTATTGAAACTTTGCAAATAAGGATGGAATGACTTACACATATCCAGAATCACTTGAGGTTTCTGTGTTTGCTCAAGGAGGCTTGTATTTGAGCAAGAGGAGGTGAAGGATTTTTAACTTCCCCTTTTATTCCCGTCTTTTTGTCCCCCCTGACCTCAGGAACACCCTTCCCTAAAGACTCGCTTTGATTAACATGTAAATCAGTAGAAGACATTGCTGAAGTAAAACTACAAAAATATAGTAGAAACGTGTTTTTAAATCTAATTCAGCGGTGGGTCATGTAGCATTATTTTATCATTACTTTTGTTTTGCGTTCAGTTCTGAAGCAGTCAGCAAACCCAGTTTAAATATAAAATGTAGTTGGAAGAACTGGAAGTGTCAGAAATGACGATGTTGAGGTTCTCCTTAGGAGTGACAAGGATGGATGAGATTAAGAATGAGATCATCAGAGGTACAGCACATGTTGAACAACTGGGAGATAAAGTCAGGGAGGACACACTGAGATGGTTTGGACATGTCCAGAGGAGGGACAGTTAGAAATGCAGCTGCCACGAAAAAGACAAAGAGGGAGACCAAAGAGGAGATATATGGACGCAGTTAGAGAGGACATGGAGGTAGTTGGAGTGAGGACAGAGGATGCAGAGGACAGAGTGAGATGGAGGAGGATGACTCGCTGTGGTGACTCCTGAAGAGGGAAAAGCTGAAAGCAGAAGAAGCTGAATCGCCATAATAATGTAATTTATTTTAAACTGTGATGTAGAAAATGTTTTCCTTTCTTATCTGTGCCCTGGATTTCACTCAGACTGCAGGCTTACTTGTGGTTCCTAGAGTTTCCAAAAGCAGAATGGGAGGAAGATCTTCCAGTTATCAGGCTCCTCTCTTGTGGAACCAACTTCCAGTTTCTGTCCGTGAGGCTGACACATTGTCCAGTTTGAAGACTTTCCTTTTTGATAAATACTATAGTTAGGGTTGGCTTGTTATTCTGCTATAGGCAGAGGACCAATTGACCTCATTTCCTTAAATGATTTGATAAAATTAAATAGTTTTCATTTGATAATATTTCTATATTAAAGCTGGGGTATGTAAGATTGTAATGTAGTCTGTAACTTTTCAAACAATATATTTTTAACATATTTCTTCACTCTGTCACTATCTACTGACAAACTGATGTTAGACAAAGTAATCTCTGAAAAAAACTATAGTCCCCTTGCTTCTCTATCAGCATTTATAAAAACACTAAAAACACAGAGTGACCAGGACAATGACAGCCAATAAAAACAGAGTTTGTAACCAGCCAATTAAAAACAGAGCTTGAATTTGAATCAGCCAATAAAAACAGAGCTTGAATTTGAATCAGCCAATAAAAACAGAGCTTGAATTTGAATCTCAGCAGAGCCTCCCCCTCAGAGCCATATATGGCTCTGAGGGGGAGGGATCAGAATGCTTTGCCTGTTGAAAATTTTTCTAAGTTCTACACTCTACAGAAAGTTACACATAGCACCTTTAACATGTGATTCTTGACCTGCCATTGTGTATCTGTTCCACTTAAACCCAGCTGGCTGAAGCAGATGGCCACTTGTGCTGAGCTTGATTCTGCTAAAAGTTTCTTCCTTTCCACTGTCGCCTTCATGCTTGCTCAAGATGAGAGTTCTGTGATGGAGTTAAATTCAAAGCAGTCTGTTCCATGGATAAATAGTGTTAAATTGTTATTTTTATATACCGGGTACGAATGTTTCTGTTCAGTGCCCTGAGATGACTTCTGTTGTGAATTGGTGCTATATAAATAAACTGAATGTAATTTAATTTTCTAAAAAAATAAAATAAATTAAAAATCACAAATCGTGTTCATAATAAACATAAACTAGAAAGTTCCGGAGAAACTTTGACGGGGGCTGCCAGGCTGTTGCCAGACATCTTGAATCAAAATGGCTCCAAATGTTAATCAGTTCTAGAGATACATCTGATAAATACTTTCTATGAGTTTCAAACAGTACCAACAGTGAGTATGTTTTCATCAGATTCTAAATCATGTGACTTGACAGCAGCAGTTTGTGTGAGGAGTGTTCTCCCATTCATTTTCAATGGGGAAATATGGCAACTTTGTTAGCAAAATACATCGCCATGGTAACTCCGATTGCTTAGAAAAGTAATAGCACACATCTCTGAGTCGGGCCGGTCGTTTTGATATAACTTTTGTGGGGGTTCACTTTGTGGTTCGGTCCGTATTAAAGTTGAAAAAGATAACTTTTTCTGGTGTAGAATAATAAGTGGGCAGTAACCAACTAGTTCCTGGATTTGGAGATTCATTACGTCTTTGTTCGCAAATTACGTTGCCACGGTAAGTCGAAATGCCAATAAAAGTAATAGCACACATCAGGGGGCCGAGCCAGTCGTTTTGATATAACTTTTGTGGGGGTAGACATTGTGGTTCGGGCCGCATTAACGCTCGACGACAATGTAGACACACGTTCGAGCACAATAACAATAGGTGGCTTCCATGCATTTACATGCAATGGCAGCCCCCAATTAAACAGTACGTCATATTTATGTCATATTCCTTTGCATCATGTTGTTTTGACTTCGGGAAGTACAGCACTGACAACTGACTCCCACCCACCCATAGATGGTGTATGTGTTGAGGGGGTCTACCTCTTCTGTTTTCTTGGTGTCCTTATCTCCGCTGACCTCTCCTGGACAGACAACATCACAGTGGTCATCAAGAAGGCTCAGCAGATGCTTCACTTCCAGAGAGTTCTCAGGAAGTACAACCTGGATTCCAACCTGCTGCTGACCTTCATCACTCATCTACAGTATTTAGAACTTGCTGACTTACTACATCACAGGAAATACAACTACTGCAATACTGCTACTGTTTTTATCATACCATTAGTTAGTTATTTTTACGTTTTGCTCGTCTATATGTTTGCACTGTGAGAGGAATTGCTTTTAATCTCATTGTACATGAGTACGGTATACGTGGTGATGACAATACAAATCATTCATTCATTCATTTATTCATTCATTCATAAACTATTAAATTGTATTGCATTGTATCTAGTGAAAAATAAAGTGTTTTATATCACATTGAATTATTTTGTCATATTATATAATAATAAAGTACAATTGTAAATGTATCTATCGAAGGAGGCTTCGGTCAATTGGGACCAGAACCTCCCGCCATAAAAACAGTTTCTTCCCCTCTGCTGTCAGACTTTTGAACACTCATAACCATGTTACCCCATAACTTGCCTTGGTCGCTGTATTTTGTATTTTGATTGGGAATCACTGTATCACTGTATTTTGATTGCACCACTCTAATTGCGCTGTTTCTTAGTAGGTTTGATGTAAGTATTGATGTTCTATGGTTTATGTTTTTTATGTTTTATGTTTCTATATTTTATGCACCGCTATGCCGAAGCAAATTCCTAGTCTGTGAATCCTGTTCATTGACAATGGCAATAATAAACTGAATCTGAATCTGACTCTGAAGCCCAGACATCTCTTTCCACCGCCACCCCTCCCAGATCTTCTGGGGGGACCCCAAGGCGTCCCCAGGCCAACAGAGAGACATTGTCTGTCCAGTGTGTCCTGGGTCTTCCACGGGATCTTTTACCAGTCAGACATGCCCGAAGCACCTCCCTAGAGAGGCGCCCAGGGAGCATCCTTACCAGATGCCTGAACCACCTCTACCTGCTCCTCTCAATGTGGAGGAGCAGCGGTTCTACTCCGAGTCTCTCTCTGATAACTAAACTTCTAATCCTATCTCTAAGGGAGAGTCCAGCTACCCTGCGGAGAAACTTCTTTTCAACCACCTGTATGTGCCATCTCATTCTTTCGGTCACTATCCAAAGCTTGTGGTCATAGGAGAGGGTAGGAACGTAGGCCGGCTGGTAAACAGAGAGCTTCGCCTTACAGCTCAGCTCCATCTTCACCACAACAGACCGGCACAGAGTACACAATACTGCAGATGCTGCACCGATCAGTCTCAATCTCCTGCTCCATTCTTCCCTCACTCGTGAACAAACCCCCAAGATACTTGAACTCCTGCACTGCAGGCAGAACTTCACTCATAACCTAGAGAAGGCAATCCTTGTTCAAACTGTGGAACATGGTTTCAGAGGTGCTGATTCTCATTCCAGCTGCTTCACACTCGGCTAAGAATTGCTCCTGTGAGAGCTGAAGATCACGGCATGATGACACCAAAAGAACTGCCCCCAATGTCCACGTGATGTTGCAAAGGTATGTCAACCATGACAGCTCTGCAACATCAGTGCCTTGAGGGACTCAGGGCAACTATCATCCACCTCTGGAGCCCTGCTGTCATGGAGCATTTTAACTACCTCAGCAACCTCAGCCCAAGATATCAACAGACCAATCCCAAAGTCCCTCGACTCAGCTTCCTCCATGGAAGACGTGCCGGTGAGATTGAGAAGGTCTGAGAAATGTTCATTCTGTAATGTTATGTCTACTCCTCAGTGTGGACACCATCCAGACGGGCAGCACTTGGAGATACTTAGTCAGGCTTTATTAACTCTTGAACACCAACACATGTACAACTCACGAGCGTCACTCTACAACCAACGGTGCATCACCTAATGTGTCCCCTAGTGCCCCAGTACCAACACATTGGTTCCTAGTGTCTGCTCACACAACATCTCCCCTTTTTAGCTTAGCTTCCATACTAATGCTTTTAAACTTAAATTGTCCTTGTTGACTTATAAACATGCTGAACAGACATACCAACACCCTTTTAAATGCTTTTACCAAGTGAACAGATTATACTAGCACTTTATCATTAATATTACAAACAACTATAACTTTGACCTATCTAGGGGTCAGGGTCGACTACCTGGGTCCCCAGAGCTGTGCAGGGATTATTCTGCCCTGTGGGCCACAGCTCACTTCTCTATGACTGCTATTTACAAGTCCAGTCTCTGCGGGATACGAACAACCCGTCCCGACCTGGTGACTGTGGAGCCATCAGGAATCACTCTGATGTGTGACCTGTTCCTTCTTAGACTCCCAGACGGCATGTCGATGTTGTATGACCGTGGGGTGTTCGCTGGACTGCTGATAGTCCCCGAGTTGTTGGTGTTCTTCACCCAGACTCTTTGTCCTGGGTTGAGCTCTTGTTTAGTCTGTGCTCTGTGTCTCTTGTTGAACCAAGAACCTTGCTTCTGTTTCAGCTCCTGGTCTTTTCTCCGGAAGAGATGAAGATCTGGCCATCTTGGTCGTAGTTTGTCTTCGCTGACCGGCAAAGGTGTCCTGATGTTGCGACCCATCAATAGTTGTGCCGGTGATGATCCTTGTGCCAGGGGTGTGGCCCTGTATGCCATGAGAGCCTTATGTGGATCCTCTCCCTTCTTCAGGAAAGATTTCACCGTCCTTACAGCTCTCTCTGCTTCCCCATTACTCTGTGGATAGTGAGGACTTGAGGTGACATGAGTAAAATCATAGTCCCTTGCAAAGGCTGCAAACTCCGCCGCTGCAAACTGGGGGCCATTGTCCGTGACAAGGGTTTCAGGGACCCCGTGCCTGGCAAAGATCGCCTTCATTTTGTTGATCACCGGGACAGCAGTAGTAGAGGTCAGGTTCACCACCTCAATGTATCTGGAGAAGTAATCTATTACCACCAGGTACATGGCACGTTCCCACTGGAACAGATCTGCTGCGACCCGCTGCCATGGCCTCAGAGGAAGTTGTGTTGACATGAGAGGTTCTGGTCTCTCATGAGCCTCTCGCACGCACGCTGTGCAGTTTTCAACCTTGAGTTTGATTTGTTTGGTCAAACCCGGCCACCAAATGGACTGTTGTGCTCTAGCAATGCATTTTGTCATGCCCTGGTGACCTTCATGAACCAGGTTAAGCATTTCTTCCTGCATGCTGGCTGGAATAACAAGTCTTTCACTTTTCATTAAAATTCCCTGCACCACAAGGAGGTCTTGGTGGTACTGCCAGTACACTTGTAGTTCAGGAGGGAGGCTCTTCCTGCTGGGTGGCCAGCCTGTTTGTACAAAGTCTTTAAGTTTTCTGCACGTGCTGTCAGTTTCTTGTGCCTGTCTGATTTGCACAAGCCTGTTTTCTGATGCTGGCAACTGTTGCACAATGTTGTTAACATAAGCACACACCTCTTCTTCCAGCTGCATGTCCTGTGTTGTAGGCGGAGCTTGTATTGGTGCTCTGGACAGCGCATCTGCCGTAATTAAATTTTTCCCTGGGACATGTTCAATCTTATATGTGAAGCGAAGCAGTCGCAATCTAAACCTTAGTATGCGAGGTGGCAGGTCATCAAGAGCTCTGCTTCCTAATAAGGAGATGAGAGGCTTATGATCTGTCTGGATCAAAAAGTCCATCCCTATCAGGTAAGATTGAAACCTTTCACATGCCCAAGTCAGTGCTAGTGCTTCTTTTTCAATCTGAGCGTACCTACGCTCTGCAGTTGTCATACTGCGTGAAATGAAAGCCACTGGACGCCAGTCACCTGTTGTTTGTCTTTGTGACAGGACCCCTCCTAAACCAAAGGACGAGGCATCTGCTGCAACTTTTGTTTCTCTGTTCACACAATACTGGGCGAGGACTGTGGGTGAGCTCAGTTCCTGTCGTAGCTCATCAAAAGCCCGCTGCTGTGCTGTCCCCCATTCCCAGGTTGTGTCCGCTTTGAGAAGCTCTCTTAAAGGTTGTGTGAGTTCAGCGATACGTGGGGAAAACTTTCCAACATAGTTTACCATGCCCACAAACCTCTTCACGTCAGCAGCATCTTTAGGTGTAGGCATCTCCATGATTGCTTTGATTTTGCCCGGGTCGGCTTCAATGCCCTGAGCTGTGACAACATGACCCAAAAACTTGACTTTCTCTACTGCAAACTGGCACTTGTCGTTGTTCAGAGTCAGGCCCTCCTGTTGGAGCCTCTCTAACACTCTATGCAGTCTGTAGTCATGTTGCTCTCTGGTGGACCCAAAAATTAGTATGTCGTCTGCATGACATACAGTGCCCTCCAGTCCTGACAACATTTGGGTCAGTCTCTTTTGAAAATGTTCAGGAGCGGACGAAATACCAAAAGGCAGCCTTTTGTAACAGTATCTGCCAAACGGGGTAATGAACGTGGTCAGATGGGCTGACTCTGGATGTAGAGGTACCTGCCAAAATCCTGCCGTAGCATCCAATTTGGTGAAAATTGTCGCACCTGTGAATTTGGCTAATGTCTCATCTACCGCAGGCAGTATGTGGCGCTCCCTACACACATATTCATTTAAATGAGTCAAGTCTGTGCATATTCTGACCTTTTCGTTGGGCTTAGGGGCCACCACCATTCCAGCACACCACTCTGTAGGTTCTTCAATGGGTTCAATCACCCCCATTTTCTCCATTCTCTCCAGCTCTGCCTTCACTTTGTCATATAAAGGCAGTGGGACTCGACGTGGTAGTGATAATGCATATGGTTTAGCACCCTCTTTCAATACTATTTTGTATTCTCCTTTAAGGAGACCCAGCCCTGTAAATACTTTGGGGTACAGTTTTTTCATGTCAGCCTCCAGCTCTTTAACACTGTCTATGGGGCGCAGCAACCCTAAAGCTGAAATAGCTGGGAAGCCTAGTAGTGGAGTCGACAGTCTCTGTATGACATACACTGGCTGTGTTGTAGTTTTGTCTTTGTATTTCATGAGAGCGTTGAACTGACCTTTCACTTGCAGGGCTTCACCACTTGGACCACACAAGGGCTTGTCTGCTTCGGTAAGTGGGCCATGTGTGTCTTTCGAGTAGGTGGCTGTTGGTATCACAGTCACATCTGCTCCCGTGTCCAGTTTGAATGTGATGTTTTTTCCGTT